>JACXGI010008317.1:0-18041 GCA_016801175.1 Esox masquinongy
TGGATGTTTTTCTTTGTAAGAAAAGGCTTCCGTCTTGCCACCCTACCCCATAGCCCATTCATATGAAGAATACGAGAGATTGTTGTCACATGTAGCACACAGCCAGTACTTGCCAGAAATTCCTGCAGTTCCTTTAATGTTGCTGTAGGCCTCTTGGAAGCCTCCCTGACCAGTTTTCTTCTCGTCTTTTCATCAATTTCGGAGGGACGTCCAGTTCTTGGTAATGTCTCTGTTGTGCCATATTTTCTCCACTTGATGATAACTGTCTTCACTGTGTTCCATGGTATATCTAATGCTTTGGAAATTCTTTTGTACCCTTCTCCTGACTGATATCTTTCAACAATGAGATCCCTCTGATGCTTTGGAAGCTCTCTGTGGATCATGGCTTTTGCTCTGAGATGCAACTAAGAAAATGTCAGGAAAATCCTACTAGAGGAGCTGAACTTTATTTGTGATTAATCAGAGTCACTTTAAATGATGGCAGGTGTGTAATGACTTCTATTTAACATGAGTTTGAATGTGATTGGTTAATTCTGAACACATCCCCAGTTATAAGAGGGTGTGCACACTTATGCAACCAGGTTATTGTAAGGTTTTTATTTTTCATTTTTCCCCCTCGAAGATTTCCGTTTGTTTTTCAATTGAATTGTTCACATTATAGGTGGCATTAAAAGTGGAAAACGTTCTGACATGATTTATCTTTGTCCCATTACATCACAAAAACCTGGCATTTTCACAGGGGTGTGTAGACATTTTATATTCTCTGTATTATTATAGGCTAGTTATTTGCAATAGCTAATTCTAAAACTATTGTGTAGGCCTTCCTAACGTAGCAAAACGTGTTTCAACGCTCAGTTGATTAATTCAGTTAGACATGTACAAGGACAATTTATTGGGACAATTCAATATACAATGGGACAACATATATTTCTATATATGCATTTTTATGCGCATTATCTTATTAGAAAGCATGGATGGAAAATTCAACTTAGAATATTAGTAAAAATATTTTACACAAGCTTGTTTTTTCTTTTATCGATCAGAGTTGATAAGACAAATAGGCGACTGAAACATGTTTGTCCATTAACTAATGTTGCGAAATTAACATTGCATTGCAAAACAATTCTAAACTGGATTTAACTATACTGAAATTAAGAAGAAATAATCTGCGCAAACAACTTCTCTGCTGCAACCCTGGTCTAGACATCCTAACCGATTGAAACGGACATAATTCGCATGATATTTGTTGAAAAGTTTCTAACATCGGCGTGAAAGCCCCTCATGCAGATTAAAAACATGATTTTGGAATTTAAATGTTGTGCAAAAAGACCGACGTCATAAAAATAATTACCATTTTGCTCAAATAATTGCGATCAGGCAATTCTGTAATAATTGCGACAGCCCTAGTCCCAGGACTAAATAGGTCCCTGATTAGAAGGTTGCAATGAACAAAACTGAATGGAACTGGCTTTGAGTTTCAGATTTGAATACACTTGCTATACATATTAACACACTGAATACAACTTTGCATATGACAATTATTGAAGACAACCTTTTAAAAAGAAGCATTACAAAGAGAAAAAGCAAAAAAATCTCAGACATAGTTGACTGTAGGTTAGCGAAAGCGATCAAGCCTGAGGCTTTCTGGGCAGAGGACTAGATTGACATGCCCAGTACTGAACTGGCATCCCAACAAAAGCTATGCTGTTCTTTGTTCCCCTGCGCAAGTCTGTCCCTGCTCCTACACAAACAGAGACAGACACACATGCACACACACACACACACACACTAAATTGCTCTCCTAAACAGCCATAGGTACAATCAGCACCCCTACCCCACAATCTGCTCTCTGTCCGGCAAGAGACAGAGCCAGTCATGGGTCTGACTACTAGATCATGTGGGGTTTTATTAGACCAGGGCTGGGCTTTCTGCTGTTTGATAACACGTGACAAAACACTCCCCGTAACAACAAAACACACACATGGGCACACACAAAGAAAGCATCTACTCACCATCCACCACGTTGAGCTGAGAGGGGGCGTCCGTGTGTGTTTTTGCCTGGGCTGGAGGGCTGCTGGCTAGGGTGGTGGCCAGGGGAGGCTGGGTAGTGCTGGAAGTCCGGGGCTGGGGGACAGACTGAGGTACAGCTGAGGGAGTGGTGCTGGTCGTGGTGGTAGACTTGGGACTGAGGGGCTGGGTAGGGGTAGAGTTCTCTAGGTTAGTGCTATGAGTTGAGCTGGGCTGGGTGGTTGAGGAGGTGGTCTGGATGGTCTCAGGCCTAAGGGAGGATGATTTGGCTAGGGAGGTGGTGGTCGTTTTGGTGTTGGTGGTAGTGAGTTTCGGGTGATGGGTGGAGGGATTGGAGACATGGCTGGATAGAGTGCTCGGAGAGACATGCGTCTGTGGAGTGGCAAGGCCAGGGGGGGCGGTAGAAGTGTCAATTTGGTTGATGGAAAAAGTTTGGGGTGTCTTTTCAGTGACGTTCCCTGGGGTGGAGTTCTTCTCAGGGACAAATTGTGTAGAGACCCGAACACTGGTGGCTAGAAGACAGACAGGGTGATGTTGGGAGATTCTCATTGAAATGGACTACAGGAAGATACACGTTTAGTTCAGTACAGTGTAGATCATCTCTATGATAACAAAACGATAACAAAAGTTACCATGTTGTTAAAACAAACTCATTAACCAAAAATAGACACACACACACACACCAATTAAACGTGTTACTTCTAAAATCCCAGCTAGAGGACACAGAGATGACACGACAGAGTTGTGAAGTGATAATAAACACCTGGAAAATCTTATTGGAGATGGAGAGTGTAAGAGAGCATTGTGCACCCCCTTAGTCTTCTTGTTTTAAAAACATTTAATGAACAAACACAATGTCATATTTAGGCCTGTGTTTTATTATAATTGTTTACAAGAGGATCTGTCAGCAATACCTTGAGGGGGCACACTGAATGGAAAAGGCAAAGAATGCAACTACCCCATTTTCCCAAATGAGTGCCTTCTGAGGTGTGCAGATTATGTCAGTAGACAGGAGCGTAGAGCAGAGACAGAAGAGGATGTGAGACCTCCATGTCCTTCATTTATTCTGTTTCATAGAACGTCAATGAGCTAAGTAGACAAGACTACCTCCATAACTGGATTGAAACTAGGTTGACTATCGTTATTGAGTTTTACCATCTTTGAGGTAGTTTAGTGACACATGTACTTTGTCAGATTAATTGATTTTATTTTAGCTGCTGGTTTATGCAACAGGCAGGACTTGGTTCTGTAGCCTATTGAGTCCTAAATTAATGAATGCAACAAAATTGTAATGTTGTTTGAGCTAGGCTGTCTATCTTTCTTAATGGTAATGCATACTTTTCAAACACCCAGATTTTAGCAAAGATGCAGATAAGCATACTTAGTGTTTTCAACACAAACAACAACCAGTCAGGAGGATACAGGAAAGAGGTATTATCAGAGAAGCATTTATCAGAGAAGAATTAAATGATATTTTTCTGCATATCCCTTAGCTGTCTGATACTACATTCCAGTGTGGTGGTTGAACCTAACTAAAAGCATAACATTTCTTACAGAAATTTAGATTCAGAAGGTTGTCATAAGGTTGACTTGGAATTAGGCACGATCATTATGGGCCCTGATTGATGCTACATCCTGTGGTTGGGACCAACTCCGTCCATATTCACTTGGATTGTGCTCCCTCATGTTTTTGGATGCCCGATGCCTCTGATCTCAGCTGTGTGTGTTCTGGTCTGTATGTAAGTCTGTGTCTGTGTTTGTTTATGTGTATCCTTGTAATACATGACTAGGACTATTACTAATAATGCCAGGACCAGCCTTCCTCAGAAGTCCTCACTTATTACCATTAAGAATTCAAGCTCAGGGTTAGGGATTTCAGGGTTAAGGGTTGGGTGAAATAGGATTTTCAAGATCATACCATTTCTACGCACCAAAATGTCTTAATTGTGAATCCACTACAAGGCTTGTGTGTGTGTGTGTGTGTCAGGCTCCAAAAGTTCTCACCTCTCTGTGAGAAATCCTACTACATTTAATCACCTTGCTTCTCTTCTCCCATCCCCCATCTTTCTTTCTATACTCTATTCTTTCCCTTCCTGTGACAACACTTTCCTTGCTGTGAATTCTCTCATGGTAATCTTGTTTGTGCTCCCCTCCATTTTTTTCATGTGTGTCTGTCTCTCTGTGCACTAGGAAACCTAAGAGCTACTTCCATTTGAGGGCTATGTTTTGTGTTGTTGTAGTGTGTGTGTGTGTGTGTCTGTGTGCGCGTGTGTGTGTGCGCGTGTGTGCATGCGTGTGTTCTTGCACATGTCACACTGTTGTAGAGAGGTGGCTTCTAAAAAAACACTTCCGCACCTGACCTGAAGCTTTGTGAAACCGAAAAGTGAAAGTTGCCGCTCATGTAAAAAACAAGAAAGGGGAAAAAACGGTATATGGTAAAAGCCTACCACACAAAAATAGCGCTCTTGTGTAGTGATCTAAAACGACAAGCCTTTACAGATTGTCATAAGAACAAGTCATTTTTTCAAATGAACACTTTGGTCTAAGAGTGCAACAGAATTTGATTCACTGTATTTTCAACAATAGTACATTTACCTAAGGGAGCAGGTGTTTCCCTGTGAGAGGGTGGAGTGTTGGTCATGGTTGGGTCCATCACCTCCACTGTTCCGATGATGTATCTGGTGGTACTGCTGCTGTCTTTGTTGGGGACATCAGTGCTGATTGGCTTGAGGGAGGCCTGGTTGAGGAGGGGCAGTGACATGTTCAGGCCTAGAAGAAAAAGAAAATCAGGGTGAATAGTTTTCCTTTTTGTTATAGCATGAGAAAGTGTTATTGATCAAAGGATCAAACGCTACCCATTAAAGATGTGAAAACAATAAAATGTTATATATTTTTTTTACGTAGACACTAATCAAAAACCAAACTACAACACCATTTGCAAAGAAGTTGGGACGCTGTTTAAAATGCAAATAAAAACAAAATGCAATGATGTGCAAATCATTTATCCCTATATTTAATTGAAAATAGTACAAAGACATATCAAATGTTGAAACTGAGAAATGATATTGCTTTTGGAAAAATACAAGGCTATTTTGAATTTGATGTCAGCGACACGTTTCAAAAAAGTTGGACATATATTTTTCAAGAAACAATAATGTCTAAGATTCAACATTTAATATGTCTTTGTACTATTTTCTGTTGAATTGTTCGGTTTAAATTATTTGCACATCATTGCATTCTGTTTTTATTTACATTTTACGCAGCATCCCAACTTTTTGGGAAATGGGGTTGTACATAGGATTTTCCCTGGTACCTCTCCCATGTGCAGCAAATGTCAAACTGCAGACATTTTACTGCACAGCTTTGTCCTATGTACTGCACCATAAACAAAGGTCACTAGATCAATTCCCTGAGCCGATAAGGGAAAAATCTGTCATTCTGTTCTCATTCTGCAATTGCTCCAAGGTCTTTGTGGTAGGCTGATCCCCTGGCTGAGGGATACATAAAAATAAATCACATTTCCAATTCACATATGTGTATAATACTCAATGTACATGTTTGAAATAGAAAACAAATAAGGACCCACCTAATTATTATATTATAACCTGCACAACTACTTTTCCGATAGACCCGGACTTGCTACTGATATTCTGATAATTTTGGAAACTATGTGAAGGTCGAACAACGTCCAACAACAACTTGTTATATATTGTTTGATTTTAAGTACATACAGTATCTCACAAAAGTGAGTACACCCCTCACATTTTTGTAAATATTTGATTATATCTTTTCATGTGACAACACTGAAGAAATGACACTTTGCTACAATGTAAAGTAGTGAGTGTACAGTTTGTATAACAGTGTAAATTTGCTGTCCTTTCAAAATAACTCAACACACAGCCATTAATGTGTAAACCGCTGGCAACAAAAGTGAGTACACCCCTAAGTGAAAATGTCCAAATTGGGCCCAATTAGCCATTTTCCCTCCCCGGTGTCATGTGACTCGTTAGTGTTACAAGGTCTCAGGTGTGAATGGGGAGCAGGTGTGTTAAATTTGGTGTAATCGCTCTCACACTCCCTCATACTGGTCATTGGAAGTTCAACATGGCGCCTCATGGCAAAGAACTCTCTGAGGATCTGAAAAAAAGAGTTGTTGCTCTACATAAAGATGGCCTAGGCTATAAGAAGACTGCCAAGACCCTGAAACTGAGCTGTAGCACGGTGGCCAAGACCATACAGCGGTTTAACAGGACAGGTTCCACTCAGAACAGGCCTCGCCATGATCGACCAAAGAAGTTAAGTGCACATGCTCAGCGTCATATTCAGAGGTTGTCTTTGGGAAATAGATGTATGAGTGCTGCCAGCATTGCTGCAGAGGTTGAAGGGGTGGGGGGGTCAGCCGGTCAGTGCTCAGACCATATGCCGCACACTGCATCAAATTGGTCTGCATGGCTGTCGTCCCAGAAGGAAGCCTCTTCTAAAGATGATGCACAAGAAAGCCTGCAAACAGTTCGCTGAAGACAAGCAGACTAAGGACATGGATTACTGGAACATGCCGCAGGGCAGTATTCCAACATGATAATGACCGCAAACACACCTCCAAGACGACCACTGCCTTGCTAAAGAAGCTGAGGGTAAAGGTGATGGACTGGCCAAGCATGTCTCCAGACCTAAACCCTATTGAGCATCTGTGGGGCATCCTCAAAAGGAGCGCAAGGTCTCTAACATCCACCAGCTCCGTGATGTCGTCATGGGGGAGTGGAAGAGGACTCCAGTGGCAACCTGTGAAGCTCTGGTGAACTCCATGCCCAAGAGGGTTAAGGCAGTGCTGGAAAATGATGGTGGCCACACAAAATATTGACACTTTGGGCCCAATTTGGACATTTTTACTTAGGGGTGTACTCACTTTTGTTGCTAGCGGTTTAGGCATTAATGGCTGTGTGTTGTGTTATTTGGAGGGGACAGCAAATTTACACTGTTATATAAGCTGTACACTCACTACTTTACATTGTAGCAAAATGTCATTTCTTCAGTGTTGTCACAGGAAAAGATATACTCAAATATTTACAAAAATGTGAGGGGTGTACTCACTTCTGTGAGATACTGTATATAAAATAATAAAGTTCCTGCAACAAAGAAAGATTCAGCAATTGGCAAACACAAGTTTCCTTTAAAAAAATTTTTTCACAAAAATCTGTTCCTGGTTTTTATGGTTTTCAGATAGAGTATTTGTATTCTAATTTCTCAAAAAGGTAATTAAATAAAGCACACATCTCATTTCTCTATCATTCCATGTGTAATGTTTTATCTCTGTGTTCAATGGGAAACAAGATATGAAAACAATTTTCATTATCTCTAAAATCTGTGAATGATGCATTTCTGATGTCAGAAAGTCCTATTTCGAATGTCAATTTGTCCTCGTTTCCCAGAAGACAGAGATCATTTCCTCCAACTCGTGCTAAGGAGACTGCTCTATTTTTAAAGAAAACTAAGACGATGGATGGTCTACTGTCGTAACTGGTGAGGGAGAATACAGATGGAACATGCAATATTCAACACTAGTCTATGTCTGCTAAAGAGGACCTGCTGTGAATCAGATTACATTGGATTTTAAATGGAGGATTATCACAGAAAATATGCATCATAAAACACCTTAATTTGACTGGAGATTGACTGGACATCTGAAGTTAAACAACACAATTCCTCTGTTAATTAAAGTAAGCATTATCCAAAGTGAGCTGACACTTCTTAAGTTAGATATTTTTTTATTCAAGAATCTGTTTTTGTTGGATCTGTTGTCCTGCCTGACTCTAACAACATGCCCATGCAATTAGTTCCTCAGGAACTGTAGTCTGGTGCTAACGTAGATGTGTGTAGCTTTGCGATGCCTGTTTCATACTGTGTAAATGGTTAAAACTAGTTTTATTGCAGCCAGAAAGGTCACATGTGCCATTGGTCTGACTGCTTCTCCTCTGTCTGTACCCCATTCATCCACACCCATCCATCTATTTATCTATCTATCTAATCTGCTGGGTCTATCTACTTCATGTGTCTGTCTATTCCTCTTCTCCTTACCCTTTATCAATCTCATCTCTTTCCTCCTCTCCTCTCTCCAGCTTCTCCTCTCCCCTTCTCTATTTGATGGAGTCCAGAGTACCAGTTTAATGTTGCTACTAGTCAGTGACATAGTGTCATTGACCCTCTCATTCCTCTCTCCATTACTCACACAGCTTATCAACACACACACACACACACACACACGTACACACACACACATACACACACACACACACACACACACACACACACACAGACAGACAGACAGACAGACAGACAGACAGAAAACAGTGGGATAGTAGTACAGCCCGTGTTGCAAATATTTTACGTAGTTATATACATAAAACTGCATGCATAGACAAACACACACACACACACTAGTACAGTGGATATAAAAAGTCTACACGCCCCTGTTAAAATGCCAGGTTTTTGTGACGTAAAAGAATGAGACAAAAAAAATTCCACTTTTAATGTGAACAATTCAATTGAAAAACAAACTGAAATCTTTGAGGTGGAAAAATGAAAAAAAAAAACTTACAATAACCAGGTTGCATAAGTGTGCACACCCTCTTATAACTGGGGATGTGGCTGGGTTCAGAATTAACCAATCACATTCAAACTCATGTTAAATAGAAGTCATTACACACCTGCCATCATTTAAAGTGACTCTGATTAATCACAAATAAAGTTCAGCTGTTCTAGTAGGATTTTCCTGACATTTTCTTAATTGCATCTCAGGGCAAAAGCTATGGTCCGCAGAGAGCTTCCAAAGCATCAGAGGGATCTCAATGTTGAAAGATATCAGTCAGGAGAAGGGTACAAAAGAATTTCCAAAGCATTAGATATACCATGGAACACAGTGAAGACAAGTGGAGAAAATATGGCACAACAGAGACATTACCAAGAACTGGACGTCCCTCCGAAATTGATGAAAAGACGAGAAGAAAACTGGTCAGGGAGGCTTCCAAGAGGCCTACAGCAACATTAAAGGAACTGCAGGAATTTCTGGCAAGTACTGGCTGTGTACAATCTCCCGTATTCTTCATATGAATGGGCTATGGGGTAGGGTGGCAAGACGGAAGCCTTTACTTACAAAGAAAAACCTCCAAGCCCGGCTGAAGTTTGCAAAAACAAACATCAAGTCTCCCAAAAGCACGTGGGAAAATGTGTTATGGTCTGATGAAACCAAGCTTGAACTTTTTGGCCATAATTCCAAAAGGTATGTTTGGCGCAAAAACAACACTGCACATCACCCAAAGAACACCATACCCACAGTGAAGCATGGTGGTGGCAGCATCAGGCTTTGGGGCTGTTTTTCTTCAGCTGGAACCGGGGCCTTAGTCAGGGTGGAGGGAATTATGAACAGTTCCAAATACCAGGAAATTTTGGCACAAAACCTTCAGGCATCCGTTAGAAAGCTGAAAATGAAGAGGAAGTTCACCTTTCAGCACGACAACGACCCAAAGCACACATCCAAATCCACAAAAGCATGGCTTCACCAGAAGAAGATTGAACATCTGTGGGGTGATCTGAAGAGGGCTGTGCACAGGAGATGTCCTCGCAATCTGACAGATTTGGAGCGCTTTTGCAAAGAAGAGTGGGCAAATATTGCCACGTCAAGATGTGCCATGCACATCAAGACTGAGTGCTGTAATAAAATCAAAAGGTGCTTCAACAAAGTATTAGTTTAAGGGTGTGCACACTTATGCAACCAGATTATTGTGAGTTTTTTATTTTTTATTTTCCCCCCTCAAAGATTCCAGTTTGTTTTTCAATTGAATTGTTCACACTATATGTCACATTAAAGATGGAAAAAGTTCTGACATTATTTATCTGTCTCGTTCTTTTATATCACAAGAACCTGGCATTTTAACAGGGGTGTGTAGACTTTTTATATCCACTGTATGTAAAAAGTGAGTTGGCGTACAATACTAGACCTGTTCCTTTGCCTTAGCTCTGTTAGGGCTCCTAAGGTCATACAGTGTGTGTGTGTGTGTGTGTGTGTGTGTGTGTGTGTGTGTGTGTGTGTGTGTGTGTGTGTTTGTGTTTGTGTGTGTGTAATGAGCTAGGGAGTTATAAAAGGAAACACTGTTTACCATCAAGAAACACTTTCCTCTATTTCCATGTCGCAGGTCTAACACACGCACTCAGAGTGATATGGTATTTACCTGGGGAAATAACTTGACCCTTATGTCTGAAAGAACAGCCTGCCATTTCTCTGCAAGCAGCTGGACTGTATTCATTTCAGCATAGGATTGACTGTCAGTGTATAAGCAATGTTAAAGCTGTTTTTAGACCCATATTTAGTCTAAGCTTGAGACAATTACAATAATACTCATTTGCTGCTCACTAAAATAAGACACCACTTTTCCAAACACTCCTAAGAATCTGAAAAAGATTGTTTTGCTGTATATCTACAGATTGTAATATAAAAAGATAAACTGGAAAATATCAAAAGAAAAAGGATGTGCAACCGTGGCCTTCTCAGAGCTTTTCATTTGAGGTGTATGTTTTGCCTTGTTTAGACCTGTGCTGCAGCTTCTCCAGCGGCCGAGAACATTTCTCTATAGGCTACCACTTGCTCAGTCCTCTCCAACAATGGAATCCAACCAAGCTTGGAAGAAACATTTCAGTTGACAAGATCACCATACATAGAAAATAACTGGAGGTAACTTCAGTGACTATGTGGCTAAACCTTTTTGAGAGTATTTGCAGCCCACCGCAGGCATTGGCATTCAAATCACATGGTTTCCACACTCCTTTAAGAGCAGCAAATGCCACCACCTGACTGCGCTACTTCCTACATCATTTGTATTGCAGCTTTAAGAGCCTTTGACGGCACTGTGCTTCAATAAAAACATATTCAAATGTAAAACTTGGGTCCCGTGTTCTTACCACCGAAGGATAACACCCTTGGCCAAGCTGAGTTCAGAGAGAGAGATGGAGAAGTCAACGAGAAAACGAACTGTGATATAATGCAAGATGGTAAGAGGAAGGATGAAAGTGCGAGGAAGGGAGAAAGATGGAAGAGGTGACGGACAGTGAGGAGTGTTTTAAGCGAAAGAGGGGCGTGAGAGAAGGGGCTCTGAGACAGGAAACGGAATGTGACTGAGGTGAAATCTCAGAGAGGTGATGGGAGGGACAGAGATCGAAACAACAAGCAGTTGACAGAAGAGGAAATGGAGAAGGAGCATATAACTTCTCAAACAGATCTGCAGCTTCACAAAATACTGAGGCACACACTGTCGCTGTGATGATGAGAAATACGCAGGTAACTCTGGGCTGGCCTCGTTGCTTTTTAGGAGAGGGGTATTACTAAGTTACTCTGGATAAATAGATGCTAAATTAGTCAAACGTAAATAAAAAGAGGAGAAAGGAAGGAGAGAAAGACAGTATGGATGCTGGACAAAACACTGCTAAGTGTGTGGCAGTGACATAAATGAACTATAAGTAACTGATTGTTCAAAAGCCTACTCAGTTACACTACTGCTGAGCACACACACACTAAATAACACACACAATAATAATGTTTCATCTCTCGACAAAACTCATCTAATCAATTTGGCTCAGAAACATACTTCTGACAACTATGTACAGGTTAGACATGTTTGATTATTGTCCTCTAAAGGTGCCAATGATTGTGGATCGTCTGTTTTTGACTGAAATAATGATTTCTTAATGACAATTTTTCACAGCATTTTTTGTCTTTATTTACCTGTGTACCAATAACTGGAGGGCACTGTATCTTGTTGAAGCTTTAGAGACTATTTTTGCGCCCAGAACACTTCATTTTCTGAATAGCCATTCTGGTGTACTGTTGTCCTTACTCCAGAGTAGTTCTGGGCTCTGTTCTTGCTTTATTTAAACCATGGTTAATCTTACGTCATAGTGTCAAGCACAATAAAAGTGCCGTTTGTTGTCATTATCACCCCTAAATCCAAACTGTACATAGCTTAATTTTCTCCTTCATGGCATTAAACCAACCAACTTTTACTTTCACCAGAGGCAGTATCCTAGTCCACAAAACCTATTGAACAATATGGTAACTGGGTTTGCGTTGTGGTCAGGCTCTGATTAGGGCCAGAATTCACAATGTTTTTTTTACTAAAATTTGTGCTGCTGTGCAGATATGATTAGAATCGACAGTGATCACTCACTTTCGTTCTAGCCAAGCACTAGAACACTGGATTGCCCTTTATCTGTTGAATTGCTAAGCTAGAAGAGAAACCTTCAACCCTGTGGGTGTTCCTTTCCTTCATCTGCACCCTAAAGATAGCACAACTGTTACCTTATCCATGATGTGCACAAATGTATATATTATATCACCAGGGTAACCAAGGTCTCACCCTACCACCCCCATGCCTGTGTCCAGAATATGAGTATGTGTGTATGTTTATACATTTTTTATATACTGAGACCCATGGATATTTGAGGTAAATTCCAATCACATTCTTTGATAAAGGTAACCCAATATAACAACTCACAAAAAACAACTTGTAATTGTAATAAACAGAAATGCAAGTATTGCACTTGGGAGGGTCCAGCCTTCCATGAATGTTAGAAACTTGGTCTGGTTTGGTTTTAACCATTTGGGTGTGTGGTAACATCATGCCAAGATCAAAAGACCTATCAGAGGCCATGAGGCCCTCAGAAGAAAGATTATTGATGCCCATGGGTCTGGGAGGAATGTCTCCAAGAACCCCAGGGTAATATACAGGGATCTAAAGTCCTCTCTTGCCACAACTGATGTCAAAGTGCATGAGTCAACTGTCAGAAAGAGACAGCACAAACTTGGCTGTGGAGCGAGGTCAGGAAAGAAGAAACCTCTGCTATCTGAAAGAAATGTCAGACACGACTGACATTTGCCACACAACACCTGGGAAAAGACCATAACTACTGGAACAATGTACTCTTACCAGATGAGTCAAATGTGAAGTTGCTTGACTGCAATACTAGACACCAAATTAGGCAAAAATAAAACACTGCCTTTAAACAGAATAACCTCATACCAACTATAAATGATGGAGGTGGTGGCATTATGGTTTGGGACTGCTTTGTTGCCTCAGGCCCTGGCCAACATGCCATCACTGTTTCAACAATGAATTCCATAGTGTACCAGAGGATTTTTGAAGAGAATGTGAGGCCATCTGTCAAATAGCTGAAGCTGAACCGAACAGGGATCTTGCAACAGGACAATGATCCAAAACACACAAACAAATCTACAACAGAATGGCTCAAAAAGAAGAAACAGGGAGTTATGGAATGGCCAAGTAAAGTTAAATAATATCTATATGATGTGGGGGGTGTAAAAAAACTTATAGACAGTGACAAGAAACAGCTAAATTAAGTTATTTTAAACAAAGAATGCAACACTAACTATTGAAGCTAGGGCTGTACTTATTTTTTCCAAATAGGTCCAAATTGGTAAAAAATACAACTTTCCAGGGGGTGTACTGGAAAATACTTTTTTCCAGGTACGCAAGAGTGTACGCATTATGGATTTCTGGGTCAGGGTTAGGGCTCAGGTCCCAAAACAACGGAAAGACAAATATGTTTGTGTCAACGTGTTTGCGTGTGTGTATAAATGTGTGTGCATGAGAGAAACGTTGGACTGATAACAAAAAGACAGTTATTCAGACTGTTAAAATTGATCAGTAATCTGTATGTTTGTGTGTGTGCATGTGTTTGTAAACTATATGGTGGACTTTCTATGAAAATAAATATAATGGTAATTTCAGCAGACCAACAAGTCAGCATTGGTATATGCTACTGTGGCCCTGCAACATAATCGTAGGCTTACCACAATGTCATAACATAGTCATATACTATCTGCGTATCGCACACACTAAATCTATCAGGTCTGTGAAATGTTCACCAACAGAGAGCGATAGGGCAGACAGACTAAACACAGCTCGAATAGAATTGGATCAGCGGAGATTCCAGAAAAAACACCGATATATAGAGACAGAGACATGGAAAAAGAGAATGACAAACAAAATGTAAAGGTAGATTTAACATTTTAGTATTTCCACTGAAGAGGTAAGCAGCAGGAGCCAGGATGGTAAGGGGGTAGTGGGAAGAAAAACAAAAGGCCGAAAATTTTATCAGCTAATTATAAACTGAAAGACACAACACTTCGATCAATGTAAATCACACAGCTTTCCGTGTTATCCAAACAATGCACAAATGTTTATATCAGGGTCTTATGTTCAGTTCATCTTTAACCCAGAAAAACAGGATCAGACAAAACTCTAAATCTTTTCGGTATGATATGTCGCCTATTCTAACATAATTTCAAACTGCGAAAGAAAACAGAAGTGCGAATCATGGGATGTCTTACCTTTTACATTCAAACACAGGCTCATGGAGACTAGAGCGAATATCGAGACGTAGATTTTAGTTTCCATGGCTCTCTCCTATGCTATAGCCTATCAATAACTATTGAAACACTGTCGCAGTCTATGTTCTCTCCACTGTTCCTTGCAGCAACAGGGGTCTGTTTTACTTAGTTCGATGTGCCCTATCCACTATAAATAACTGTATGCGCCGCCGACCAGCGGAGGGAGGAGGAGCGTGATGATTCTCCGAAGTGCGCTCTCTCTCCTCCTAGCAAATACAGTGCCACGTGTTTAACCCGTTTTTTGGTGGGTCTTCTTCCCAGACTCAATAGTTATAGCTATAGTGCGACAGCAGACTGACTAACACAACGCAAAAAGATAGAGTCAAGTAGACTGGTTTTCTTATATGTATTCGGTCGGAAAGAGGGCTGTCATTGATGAACGATCACCGCGCGTTAGGCAGCTGTATAGGCTAGCCCAGGATGAACCGGGCTATGGGGGTTGGGAGAAGCGCCCTTCTCAAACCGAACAGTGATTTGCTTCGCCTAATCATGTTGTCCACAATGCAATGCGTATGTATCGTCCGGAAATATTATTTTTCTATTTTTATTTTCATTTAGGTAAGCAGATGACGCGTTTTCATTAAATGCAATTACTTAGTCATGTTAAAACAGATTACTCATTACTCCACGTGCTAATTACGTGCATTTTCTTCCGCCATTCGGCCAGAACAGAAAACCCGTCTCACACCAGAAAACCAATTCAAAACAAATGTAATGAACTTTCACCCGGTGCAAAACCTGTTTACAACGGGCGCTAGGATCAGATAAAAAAACTCTTATTAGTACCAGTGACACTGACATTAGAAGGGGCGTAATCGACAGAGAGATGCTGTAAGAGAAGCAGGGAGGTGTATGGAGAAAAATTAAACTCATAATTCAGATTTATGCAGTTATATCCTATCGCGTTGCTGAGAGGTACATGAACTGGGAGAACATGATAGACGACAAGTCATAGTGTATCCTTCTCTGCCTGACAATAAATACAGACATATAAATGACATTTATGGTGAATGGTATGAATGGATCAACTTAATGGTTAATCCCAAGAAAGGCATGTCACCACGGATATCTTGTCATCATTTAACAATAGCCACAGTATGATATAACAGGGCGTTACTATGATAAGTGTATGCAACCTTTTAAACAACCACATGGAGGCACTTTTGCACTGTAAACCAATCTAAAAAGCGACAACAATCCCATCACGAGAATGCATTCCCTTTTACAGTGTCGTTTTCCCTTGAATTGATACATTGTGAGAGGCAACTAGTCTGCCTAGGACGACTAATCCAAACAGCCCTTAGCAGCTTTGCACAAAAAATATTTTGGATAGCCTGAATTGCTGTCACCTTTTAATCACTGTGGTTGACTAATTTGCTTATGGTAATTTATGGAAATGAGTACAAAATGCCTATGACGTTCAACAACATATATTTAATTATATTTCGTTTTTTTCACCACCGTATGCCTTCAAATTCAAGCCTGTAACCTACGTAGAACATGTATGTCTTGACATTTTCAATTTGTCCTTATAAAATTATCTTTGGAAAGACATGCGGTATAACCGATTGGGATTGGTTGTGGGTGTAGTGACGTTTCAGACACTGAAGAGGCGGTAGTTGGTAGTTGGCTGCTGGCAGCATCATTTCGACCGTCGTAGCAGAGATACAGCTACAATATACTGTACTGGATATTAAGCCACATATACAACCAGTTTCTAATACCAACGCATTTTGGATGGTAATCAGTCAGTTAACGGTAGGTTTAGCTAGCTAGATTGTCTTTACAGGCAAATTGTTATTAGGATAGCGAGATGTTAGCTAGCTTTTTAGCCAACTAGCTAGCTAATGTCATTAAACCATACATTGTGACCCCGTCCCCGGACTGAAAAATTGGGGCCCAAAGAGGTCGGTCAGCTAGGGTTTAGCTACGGAAGCTAACATCAGGTAGCCGCCATAGAAGAGACAATCTTCCACGTCGTGGTTACAGAAAAGTAACTAGTTCCGAGTTCTCTAATATTAGCTAGCTAGTCAGTAAGCTAACTTGTAAAGAAACTGCTCCATCACCATTTACTGACAAACAGGCCGGTTGGGCTAACATGGAAACATCGGCGAGAATAGCAACCACGCCAGACGCCCTCGACTTCACAGTGGATAACGTTGAGAAGGTAAGATTGTTAGTATGAATATAATTCACAATTTAGACATCTAGAACCATACAAAAAACACTAGTTATCAGATGTGTGTGGCCCATGTGGGTTTCTGAAATAATGACCTATGCTTTTTCTGTGGGTTGGTGGGGGCAACATCAACTGGACAACTTTTGCATTTTTGTTGTTGTATTTAATGAGAGTAAGTTATTAGCAAGTTTCCATATCAAGTCTGTCCGTTGTCAGTGTATTTTTCGTAACCAGTATGACTGAAGGGCTTTCTGGCTATGTCATGGGCTTGGTGGATCTGTCCTCATATCACCCTGTCTGCAGGCCAACACGCCAACATCCAAACGAGTGAGTCAGATAAAAATGGTTGTGAACGAATATACGTTTGAAAAGGAGCAGGCTAGAATGTGCTTGCTTTGTGGATACATTACAGAATATTAAAAGAAAAGTAGTATTAAAACTGTGTTTTTTGGTTTAGAGTGCTATCATGGCAAGGCACACTTCATATCAGTCAGAGATTTAAATGCCTATATTTTTATGACATTAGGTGTTTTGTCAGGTTCTTTCTTTGTGGATCACGGGTAACTATCACTATGTTTAATGTACTTCAACCTAGCGGTTGACCTGAGCCGGCTAGGTGCAAAATCCCTTGTTTTGTCCCTGTACAAAACCATTAACCCCCAATTACGGCATACAGTTAATGGCAAATGCTGCCATTATGTCAAATGTCAAGTGTTAGGGTTTATCATCAGAATAAAGCATGTATACGAGTTTGATGATTTCACTTTGCATATTGTCATAAAAAGCGTCCCTGATAAAGTGCATACTGTAACTGTGCAGATATACTTTTAATATGGAGAATACAGACCTCAAGGAAGACTTTGATTAAGTGTGCGCACACCCTTCCAACGAAAGGGCTCGTCTTTCTGTCTGTGAGCCACGATGCGTCGTGCCTATGCACAGCTTTTAGACGTGGTATACTGGCTATATACAATATATAACCTTGTGCATTATTGCTTATGTATAACCGTATTGTGCTAGCCTATGTTAGTGAATGACGCGCTACCCTTCTACCTAACTTAAGATAAGGGAGAGTGACTTATTGTTTTTTGGCCGTATTGATGGATTGAAATCTATCCTTGGCCATGTAGTTGCAATCTATATACAAGAGTAGCAACATTATCACAGCTAGGTAGCTAGCTAACATGTTTGTCTGGCTACAAAAACAGAGGGACAACCTAAAGTTGAGAGAGAATCTGAATTACTGTACTTCCACTGTCTGTTTGGAGCATTTTAGCAAGATGACAGTAGCTGACATTTTTTGCTTTAGTAAAAATACTGTACAAAAAAATAAATAAAACTCAGACTGTATTTTTGCAACTCCTGGCCTATGGGCAT
>JACXGI010008317.1:18141-34048 GCA_016801175.1 Esox masquinongy
TGTGTGTGTGTGTGTGTGTGTGTGTGTGTGTGTGTGTGTGTGTGTGTGTGTGTGTGTGTGTGTGTGTGTGTGTGTGTGTGTGTGTGTGTGTGTGTGTGTGGGCAGGCTTGTGCATTTCTGCGATGACACTCCTTGTTGCTGGGTGGTCTGTGACCATGGAGAGAGTGGGGGGGCAGAGAGGAGCAGAGAAGCAAAATATGTTACTGCATAAAAGCTCAGAGGAGTGGGGGGGGGGCTGTAATGAAAGAAGCAAGGGTGGGAAGTGAGAGGGCCGATGTGACTGCCTTGATTTAAGCCTTTGGGAGGGTCAAAGAGTACAAAGAAAGAATGAGTGAGGGAGGGGAAAAGAGGCTGGTGCAACAGTCAATATTATGGGATTGAGCACGATAGGTAGAGCAGGGGAGTTGGGGAGAGGAGAGCAAATAAGAATGCTAAGGACATGGCTTTTTCCCTATAGAACACAGATGGTGATGTAGGGGTTTGTAGTGGGAGTTAGAGTAGGATGTGGCTGCCTGTGTTTCAATATTTACAGTTGCATGTTTATAAAATCTGTACAAAAAAAATTTATAGACTGATGTAGTTAACATAAAATTGAGAAGGTTTTGGAGCTTTTCCATCCACGGTTCTCATTAGCATCCCCAACAGCTAGACAATCGACAAGCAACCACAGACATACAGTATTTGGTGTTCCGCCAATGAATTTACAATCAACAATTTTAGTAATTATTGGGGCTTGCGAAACAAGATTGCCCAGTTTCGATTCTTCCTAATCTTCTCCTCTTCTCTTCCTTTCTTCTCTTTTTCTTCACTTCTTTTTGCTGGACCGCGTGACCATAGCCGGCCAAGAAGAGCGAATGTCTCTTACCGAGTGAGTGACTACCCCTTGTTAAATAGCGTAGTGGTTAGAGACTTGGACTTGCAACCAATAGGTCCCACGTTCGAATCTCGTCACCATCAAAGCAAATTATGCATTAGGATTTGTTCCGGATAGATAAAAACTTTGCTGGCTGCAACCTTCAGTAGCTGCGTTATAGTCAGCCTAAAATAAAACTGTTCACGGTTATATTGCAACTATTTCTGATGGATTTTCGAAGTACGCATCCATGCATGCTTTTTGGGTCTGGATTAGACAAAAACTTTGCTGGCTACAATCTTCAGTAGCTACGTTATAGTAAGCCTAAAATAAAACTGTTCACGGTCATATTGCGACTATTTCTGGTGGATTTTGGAAGTAGGACCTAAGCATCCATTCTTGCTTTTTGGGTCAGGATAGACAAAAACTTCACTGGCTACAACCTTCAGTCGCAACGTT
The DNA here is from genome assembly GCA_016801175.1 of Esox masquinongy. NCBI lineage: Eukaryota > Metazoa > Chordata > Actinopteri > Esociformes > Esocidae > Esox > Esox masquinongy. The sequence goes on from JACXGI010008317.1 coordinate 19,454, forward strand.
ATAGCAAGCCTACAATAAAACGGTTTATTGCGACTGTTTCTGGTGGATTTTCGAAGTATGGTAATGAGTGTTTCAACTGACGACAGGCGAGGTTAAGGCAATACGCACTTCAGCGCTTAACGGTCCTGTACTGTGAGCTTGTGTTGGCTACTACTTCACAACTGAGCTGTTGTTGTACTTAGATGTTTCCACTTCACAATAAGAGCGCTTACAGTTGACTGGGGCAGCTCTAGCAGGGCAGACCAACTGACTTTTTGGAATGGTTACATCCTATGACAGGACCGTGTTGAAAGACTCTCAGCTCTTCAGTACGGGCCATTCTACTGCCACTGTTCTGTCTATGGAGATTGCATGGCTGAGTGTGCCCCATATAATTCATTTGTCAGCAATGGGTGTGAATGAAATGGCCAATTCCACTAATTTGAAGGGATGTCCTCCTAGAAAGCTTGTTTACATTACGAGAGAGAGAATAAAATCTTATATTGGTTTGCGTAATTTCCAGAGCGTTTGAATTTACACCGGCTTATTTGAGACGTACCCGGCAGGAATGGGGCTGTCAATCAAGGAAAAATTGAGCGATATGCATGCGCACTGAACGGAAACTTTATACATTTATGACATAATTGTCTTCACTCTTGCAAAACGCCATGGGGGCTGTATTGAAAATGTAGTGCATTCTACCTCGGGGGTGGCGTCTCGAGCTATTGATGTCATCAAGTTTACAAAACAAAATAATATAGCGTCACAAGTCTTTGATATGTCTTGGAAATTGTAGCGTAATGTAAACAAGCCCTTACATTTTGCACTGTGATGTATATGTGGGGAGGGGGATGAAGAAATAATGTCTCATTGGCTGCTGCTTTTTCAACTCTATGCAGGTAACGCTATTCTTTATGAATCGAGCCTTACATTGTGAACCCTGCTTTGACAATCCTTCACCATAGCATCAATACATACAACACTTTTCTTGATCTCCAACTACCCCTCAACGCCAGTGAAATACAATGCATGCTTTTAGATTTGGTCGATACCTATATGTGCCTCGGTATATATCGTTCAGTCTTTTTCCAGACTCACACTAGCCATCTCCAGTCTGAAATCAAATACAGAATTGTATTTCTCTTGTATTTCTCTTATTGTCTCTTATTCCGCAATAAATCATCCTTCACCCATACTGCGAAACATGAGTATGTAAATATTACCATCCTTTTAGTTCTAGGGTGGGGCAATAATTCCAAAAATATTGTTACAACGTTTTTTAAATAATGAAAATAATGTTTATCGCAATATTCTAATTGATTCAGAATAAGCAAGGAAATTTAATTTGGGATGTACAGTAGTTATAATGCTCCACACCAGTGTTATTTTATTTGTACTATTACAATTTTTAGTTTGTTTTCGAGAATACTGTTATTAAAAGTTGTACAAAACAAAACCTGTTTTCTTTTTTGATCTCTTTCCTTTAACGTGAAGCTTAAGCAGCATATTTTAAGATTATAATGATGACATAGAAATTAATTTTGTCATTAATATTGTATTGATGAAAAATCTTGAATATAGCGTGAGGTAAGCTTTGTCAGTGTCTGTCAGATTTTGTACAGTGTCTGTCAGATTTTGAAGAGCGTAGACGAGGTGAGACGCTAAGAGACCTCAAGACGAGAGGAAATGTTTATCCACTGAATGCAGAAGAGCCGCTGTGGCCCAATTATTTTGAATATGAAAAGTTAAAATTAGAAGCACTTCAGAACAATACTTTTCTGCATTTTGTCTATTCTTTGTGAAAAACAGACTTTCTGCGTCAACATGATCCCTGTTTTCATAAGACAAATAAAATCATTTAACTTTCTGAAAAGCAAACAAAGCATGAATATGCACTAGCCCTGGATGAGAGGGTTTTTTAATAAACCAAATTTGAACTTTACAAGTAAAGTTGCTGGAGCTTAAATTAACTGTTAACATTTTTAAAACAATGTTTATTACACAATTTAAAGATAGACTCAGCGATATGAAGTAGATGCAGAAACATGAGTCAAATCTCTGCCCAGACACATAGTTTGATCTTGCACATTTCTGTCTTGAGTCCTGCTCATGGAAATACAGCTCTGGAAAAAATTAAGAGACCACTGCAAAATTATCAGTTTCTCTGGTTTACACATAGGTATGTGTTTGAATAAAATGATTTTTTTTTTATTCTATAAACTACTGACAACATTACTCCCTAATTCCAAATAAAAATATTGTCATTTAGAGTATTTATTTGTAGAAAGTAACAACTGGTCAAAATAACCAAAAAAAAGATGCATTGTTTTCAGACCTCAAATAATGCAAAGAAAACAAATTCATATTCATTTTTCAACAATAAAATACTAATGTTTTAACTTAGGAAGAATTCAGAAATCAATATTTGGTGGAATAACCCTGATTTTTAATCACAGCTTTCATGCGTCTTGGCATGCTTTCCACCAGTCTGTCACATTGCTGTTGGGTGACTTTATGCCACTCCTGGCACAAACATTCAAGTAGCTCAGCTTTGTTTGATGACTTTTGACCATCCATCTTCCTCTTGATCAAATTCCAGAGGTTTTCAATGGGTTTCAGGTCTGGAGATTTGGCTGGCCATGACAGGGTCTTGATCTGGTGGTCCTCCATCCACACCTTGATTGACCTGGCTGTGTGGCATGGAGTGTTGTCCTACTGGAAAAAACAATTCTCAGAGTTGGGGAACATTGTCAGAGAGGAAGGAAGCAGGTGTTCTTCCAGGATAACCTTGTACTTGGCTTGATTCATGCGTCCTTCGCAAAGAAAATATGCCCGATTCCAGACTTGCTGAAGCGTCCTCAGATCATCACCGATCCTCCACCAAATTTCACAGTGGGTGCGAGACACTGGCTTGTAGGCCTCTCCAGGTCTCCGTCTAACCATTAGACGACCAGGTGTTGGGCAAAGCTGAAAATTTGACTCGTCAGAGAAGATAAGCGCACTCCATTCCTCTACTGTCCAATCCTTACAGTGACGGAAAAAAGTATTTGATCCCCTGCTGATTTTGAACGTTTGCCCACTGACAAAGAAATGGTCAGTCTATAATTTTAATGGTAGGTTTATTTGAACAGTGAGATACAGAATAACAACAAAAAATCCAGAAAAATGCATGTCAAACATTTTATAAATTGATTTGCATTTTAATGAGTGAAATAAGTATTTGATCCCCTCTCAATCAGAAAGATTTCTGGCTCCCAGGTGTCTTTTATACAGGTAACGAGCTGAGATTAGGAGCACACTCTTAAAGGGAGTGCTCCTAATCTCAGCTTGTTACCTGTATAAAAGGCTCCTGTCCAAGGAAGCAATCAATCAATCAGATTCCAAACTCTCCACCATGGCCAAGACCAAAGAGCTGTCCAAGGATGTCAGGGACAAGATTGTAGACCTACACAAGGCTGGAATGGGCTACAAGACCATCGCCAAGCAGGTTGGTGAGAGGGTGATAACAGTTGGTGCGATTATTCGCAAATGCAAGAAACACTAAAGAACTGTTAGTCTCCCTCGATCTGGGGCTCCATGCAAGATCTCACCTCGTGGAGTTGCAATGATCATGAGAACAGTGAGGAATCAGCCCAGAACTACACGGGAGGATCTTGTCAATGATCTCAAGGCAGCTGGGACCACAGTCACCAAGAAAACAATTGGTAACACACTACGCCGTGAAGGACTGAAATCCTGCAGCGCCCACAAGGTCTTCCTGCTCAAGAAAGCACCGTCTGAAGTTTGCCAATGAACATCTGAATGATTCAGAGGAGAACTGGGTGAAAGTGTTGTGGTCAGATGAGACCAAAATCGAGCTCTTTGGCAACAACTCATCTTTGCAATGTTTGGAGGAGGAGGAATGCTGCCTATGACCCCAAGAACACCATCCCCACGGTCAAACATGGAGTTGGAAACATGCTTTGGGGGTGTTTTTCTGCTAAGGGGACAGCACAACTTCACCGCATCAAAGGGACGATGGATGAGGCCATGTACCGTCAAATCTTGGGTGAGAACCGCCTTCCCTCAGCCAGGGCATTGAAAATGGGTCGTGGATGGGTATTCCAGCATGACAATGACCCAAAACACACGGCCAAGGCAACAAAGGAGTGGCTCAAGACGAAGCACATTAAGGTCCTGGAGTGGCCTAGCCAGTTTCCAGACGTTAATCCCATAGAAAATCTGTGGAGGGAGCTGATGGTTTGTGTTGCCAAACGTCAGCCTCGAAACCTTGACTTGGAGAAGACATGGAGAAGATCTGCAAAGAGGAGTGTGACAAAATCCCTCCTGAGATGTGTGCAAACCTGGTGGCCAACTACAAGAAACGTCTGACCTCTGTGATTGCCAACAAGGATTTTGCCACCAAGTACTAAGTCATGTTTTGCAGAGGGGTCGAATACTTATTTAACTCATTAAAATGCAAATCAATTTATAACATTTTTGACATGCGTTTCTCTGGATTTTGTTGTTGTTATTCTGTCTCTTAAATTGAGTGGTCTCTTAATTTTTTCCAGAGCTGTATTATTTTGCTGAGTCTACCTTCTATAGCTAGTGTATCTCTTTCTCTGTTGAACAGTGAAAACTCCTCTGCTAGTCCGGGGAAAGTAAAGTGGTTGGCTGGAACGAGTCCAACCATATGTTCTGCTAATTTCCGATCAATTAGATGAAAAGAGGGGTGAAAAGAGACCCCATTAGATTATTGTAATATACAGAGTTAGTCCCATAGGTAACTCGAACGGAAGAGTTCAGCACACGGTACTGTACTTAAGCAAATTGGCAAAGCTGAATTATGCTTTCTAAAACTGAAACCCAAAAAGAGACCAAAACAGATGCAGGGGTGGGATCACAAATAATTGGAGGATCTTTCAATATGTTCTCTAGATTTCTAAAATCTTCTGATTTTTTTTTGAATATACTTCCTGATTCTGGGATTTTTAAGGAAATGTGGGCCATTCATTATAAGTTTCTGGAATTTTGCAATCTGATAAGAGTAAGTGCGTATGCGTGTGTGCGTGCACGTGTGTTGGAGATGTTGGTTCCTGGCTCTGTCTCGGTTCCAGCAGTACAATTTAGCCTTTGTCCCTGCTGTGTGTGAGATGATAATAGTTTGTTGGGTACTGTGCCAAGAGTATACCCACAGAAACACAGAGTGGCGGAAAGTATTCAGAACCCTTTACTTTCTCCACATGTTGTGTCATAGACTTAATTTATAACTTACTGAAAAGAATGACATAAATCTACACACAGAACACCACAATACAACTGAGTAACTGAATACTTTTGGAATAGTAAAGGGTACTCTTTGAGTAATAAAATGTCTTGCTACCTTCTTCGATCCATTGCAAAAACAGTATAATATTTCAAGTATGTTTTTTTTTTAATTAACAGCATTGAAGTGTAATGTTCTTTTTTAAGGAAAATGGTTCACTTCAGAAAATTCTGACACCAGCATTTTTGCCGGACCACGTCAGCGGAGCCGGCCAAGAAGAGCGAATGTCTCTTACTGAGTGAGTGCCTGACTGAGTGCCTACCTATTTTGAAATAGCGTAGTGGTTAGAGACGTGGCCTCACGCAGGTGACCGGGGTTCGATCCTCGCCACGGCCCAAACAACTCATGCATTGAGTTTTGTTCAGGACAGAGTAGATCTTCGCGTTATGTTGCAATGGATGAACTGCACCAGCAACGAAAATATTGCTGTCGTTTTCGATTTACATAGCGTAGTTCAAATGACGTAGTGGTTAGCCATTCAACTGTCTATTTTCTAAAGAAACGAACCAGCCATGGAGTGATTTGAGTCGTTATTGTCATCATAGGTACTTGATAGCTATTACTAAGCCGTCCGCAACATAGCATAGTGGTTAGAGACACAGACCTTCAAGTTGGCAACTGGGGTTCGATCCACGCCGCAGACTAAACAGATTGGGCATTAGAATTTATTTATATTGCTCTCGTTTTCCATTTACATAGCATAGTTCACATGGCGTAGGGGTTAGCTATTCAACTTTCTATTTGTTTTCAAAGAAACGAACCAGCCATGGAATGATTTGAGTTATTGTTTTCATTCTAGATACTGTATAGCTTTTAGCTAGCCATCCCACAAATTAGGGTATTAGGTTTAGTTCAGTTCTAGACTAGAACTTTGCGTTATATTGCGATGGACCAACTGCACCAGTGACAAACATATTGCTCTTGTTTTCGATTTACATAGCGTAGTTCAAATGGCGTAGTGGTTAGCTATTCAGCTGTCTATTTGTTTTCTAAAGAAACGAACCAGCCATGGAGTGTTTCAAGTCATTGTTTTCATTATCGGTACTGTATAGATATCAGGTAGCCATCTACAGTAATCTCTTTCTAATTAAACTTGTTGATTGTAGTGTAGCGATCCTGTTATACCTGTTGTTGGTTTGGATGTTAACTAATGTAGGGAACCGTGGAGTTTCGACTAATTGGTTTGACAATGCAAGTAAACAGACACCACATCTCTACACATGTATCACATGCACCCACACCCGCTGTTTAAATAGCGTCGAGGTTAAAGGACGCAGTCTGTCACATAGTAAACCACGGATCGAATCCAACTTTCATCCCTTCTAATGGCAGGCTGGCAGAGCTAGGCTTGCCTGGTTCCTTTTCTTGTTTTTCAGATTTTATAACAAATTAGCGATCTAATTATAACTTAAAATAAATAAAAACTAGTGCACTACTTAATCTGTGCCTATTTAAGCATAATTGCAACTCATCTGTATAGTCAGCAAAATGTTAACTTACCACATAAAATGTAAATGTTTTTAGTTGGAGGCCCACTGACAAATCACTAATCTTAACCTTTTGGTGTTAACTTTGGGCATTTGCCTCGCCTCGTACTCAACACCGCACACATTCTCCTTGTTGACTAGTGCAGATTGTTGACTTGTTGTGTTTGTGGGCATAATAGGTGTGCTTACCCTTAAGTTTGTTTAAGGGCTGCAACAACTATTTAATTGCAATGATAATAACCTTTTTATTAGATGATGCTACACCTGTGGATAGTTGTGTACAACCCAAGTCGTCTAAAGTATGAGAAAAGATTATATTGACGAAGTAAAATAAATTATAAATTGAAAAAAATGTTACAATCGGCACTAACAATTAATATATTTAGATTGTTAGCTTCAAAATAAAATGTGATTTAATCATTTGAATAACCATTTGAGCACATTTCTAACAAACAAATCTGGAAATGGGCTTATTTATAACACCCATGGGCCTAAAGGGTACATTTGCTATCCATTAAGTCAAGGCAAGACTTTTCATATATTTTATAAAAACATGTTTAGCTGAAAAACAGTCATATAAATTCAAATGACTGTTTAAACTTTCATTTTTTTTCTCCACTTTGTTTTAAAAAGGTTTTCTAATATACATATTTGAAATGTCAAAACTTTTTGGTTTGCTTAATAGTTTAGCTTACCCTAGGTCCTATTGGATGGCTGGCTAGGTGGATCTTATGCCTGCACTATAAAGCGAACTCTCTGAGAACATTGAAGACAGAGTGGGATACACACACAGAGAGGCTGAGGTACTGACTTCCAAATTACACACCCTGCCAGGGAGGGATGGGGAGAGCTAGAGGGGGGTAAAATATGACCCTGAGACAACAGTGCTCGTAGAGGAGGGAAGGGCGCTGTGTTGTGATCATAGAGGCTATTTTATTGCGTGACTGATATGAGCGAGGTGGATCACTTCCAGTTGACTGAATGAAGCATGGCGGCCTGTGGTCGTCTTCACCCCCCCATCATGACAGTTCCAGATCTAAGATCTATAATAAATCTCATCAGTTGGCTCTGTTGCAATCACGTCTGATTTGTCTTAGTCTTGCTGAACCGTGTGTGAAGCGTCACTAAATTTCTCTTCAGAATTTTCCGCAAGGGATACGTTTTGTTGCTTATTTGAATAGTTATGCACAGACAGCAGACACGGTCAACAACCGCCCACGGCCCTACACAGACACACACTTTCCCTGCTGCCTTCATTCATCATTTCTCTTCCTCGTTCTGCAGGCTAATTGATTGCCATTTCGTATCATGAATATTAACAACCAGTTCTAATTATGACAATGTATATGATGATGGTCATGTTAAATTGATCTAATCGGTAATTCTAATATTCATTCGGATGCGGATCAATAGCGTCTGCCTTGAGAAGGGTATGTGTGCAGGTCTGTCTCCAAGGACAACAGGACACTGACATTTTATTACAGTATCTTGACTGGACATCAAACCCATGTCTTGTGTGCCAATCAAAAGCATGTTAGCCCGCTGAGTTAAGGCCCAATTGCCTGATCCGGGAGATACAGCTACACCAGTATTTCTCAACCCTGCTCCTGGGTGTCCCCCTGCCCTGCATGCTTTAGATCTCTTCCTGCTCTGTCACACCTGATTCAAATGATCAGTTCATTATTAAGTCCTTCATGAGCTACATCAGGTATGTTAGGGCAGGGAGAGATTTTAAATATGCAGGGCTGGGGGGCGTCCCAGAGCAGGGTTGAGGAACACTGACCTAGGTGTTTCATTGCGGTGTAGTGTGTTACAGCAGATGCTGAATAAACTGCACCAAAGCCTTGTCACCCCAGAAATAAGGGTTGTTTTATTCTTAACATGCTCATAAACACCATCATTCACTTCTAATAGGGAATACATGAAGAAGGTAGGCTTCCAGGAAGGAATAGTTAAGTAGAGGTCAGCCTGCATGTACAGTCCTGAAGGAGACAGGCTCATGTTTATTTAATTACTCTGAAAATAGCAGGTGTTGTTACAGGGCCAACCGCCTGGGCTTGGGTATGTTGAAGACACAGTTTTTGCTAGATTCTATTTCCTACGCTTTTTGATAGCCCTTGTATTTTTTAAGTGTAATGTGTTAGGTGTCTGTAGGGTTGCTATTACCGTCCTCCCGTCTAAAGGCCCGTTACATCTTTGACCAATGGCTGAGGAGGAGCATATTGGCCGACTTACTGCAGCACAGATATTATTCTACCTGTGCTGCCTCGAGGCCTCCTTGCCCATTCCACACTCTGCTATGAATGTTCCCTCTCTCTCACTCCAATCCAACACACACAGACGACTGAGTGGAAGTAATAGTCTGATTGCTAGTTCTTTTGGAGCCAAACTAGTGAGGGAGGGAGCTATCTGCTGCAAACAGACAGTGGTGCTTGTCACCTCCTGCCTACTCTCTCTGTTTCTGCTTAAGAAGGGTATGATCAGATCCCTGACTGCAGCTGCTATCAGGCTGACGGCTGACATTAACCATCCCTTTAGACAGGTAGACAGACTGCTGCTGTCAACCAGTATTTCGGACAGACAGCTGGTATCCGACGAGCCTTTAGACAGACACCTGCTGTCAACAAGGACTTCAGACAGACAGGCGGACTGCTGTCAACCAAACTAGAGGTTGACCGATTATGATTTATCAAGGCCAATACCGATTATTTGCACACCGATGAAGGTGATAACAGATTAATAGTCTTATTTATTTAAAAAAATAATGATACTTATTGAACAATCAGCACTTTTGCTGTAATTTCTTAATTTATTGAATTTTGATAGTTGCCCAAATAATGACCAGTCATCAGTATTGGTGTAGAAATGTGGGAGAGCAGCACACATCCATGTGAATAACCACAAAGCACTTGGTGGGGGTAGTATGTGAGTCCAGGGGGGAGATGAATAATTAAGCAACAAATTGCTCTACTCTGGTGTATTTTACACATATTTATGAGTCTACAGTGTAAAGTCTCTCCAAGAATAATTGAGAGTACAAGAATTTGCATTAGCCTTTAAGTCACACTATACAAAATAACACGTATTAATCAATAGCGATTACCCTTGATTATCAGTGATGAATCCCAAATGTCTACAGACTGCACTGTGTATTCCTGGATTATTATGGCACAGTTAACATGGGTGTCATTTTTATTTTGGCTGCTCAGGCTCGAGTCACTAAAAAAGAGAGCTCAGGGCCAGACCCAGCAATCAGTGCTAGTTAATGAAAACGTGATTGTTTATTTTCTAAAAGATAAGTTTCATACTGCAGTTGAGGTTTCAAGCTTTCTAGACAGGAACAACTTGTAGGCCTAGTTCTTTTGATGCTGCTTCACATTCCAACATGCAGAAAGCTGCTTTCAGCTAAACCTTCAGACAGGTAGACAGACAACTTCTACCAACTAAACCTTCGGACAGGTAGACAGACAACTTCTACCAACTAAACCTTCAGACAGGTAGACAGACAACTGCTACCAACTAAACCTTCAGACAGGTAGACAGACAACTGCTACCAACTAAACCTTCAGACAGGTAGACAGACAACTGCTACCAACTAAACCTTCAGACAGACAGCTGCTTTCAACTAAACCTTCAGACAGGTAGACAGACAACTGCTACCAACTAACCCTCAGACAGACAGCTGCTTTCAACTAAACCTTCAGACAGGATGACAGACAGTTGCTGTCAATTAAGCCTTCAGACAGATGAAATCTGGTCCACAACTGCATATTGTTCAGTTATAATGCGATATATTACAGCACAGGTGCTTACAACTAGGGCTATGGCGGCAAACAGACCGTCATGAAAATAATTAACTGCCAAAACCATTTTAATTTTTTCATATATTTTTTTAGATTTTTTTTTTTACATAGATATGAAATAATAGGAGTTTTAGTATTGGCTATAACACTTGGTTTGCTTATTACTGCTTTACAAACTGTCTACTACTCTTTTGAACTGGCTTTGATTTGCAGCACTAAGGTGAGCAAGAGTATGCAGAGGAAGAAGCCGGAGTCTTTGAAGCAGGTCAACTGAGTTCAATGAATTCACTGCGTGCTTGCTCTCAAGTAGCCCTAAATAAATACTCTAGGTTTTCTTTTAAAAAGATTTCCATTGCTGCCTACTTGTTAATTACTCAAATGTAATTGTCACACGTTGAGGTTGATCATGTCAAATAGACAAAGTGCCATGTAATCCTCCAACCTGTCATGGATATTTGATCTAAAATATTTTCCTTTTCAATACACTAATCAACTCTGATTTATATGATATGAACAAGCTGCATGTATTTATTTATATTTAAGTAGTTATCAATTCCATCTTAATTGTCTTTCCCGTCATGGTTTCTGTATCAAGTCTATCTTACAATGAAGTCTATTTAAAAAAATAATAAAAGATAGAATTATTGTTAAATATATATGCAACCACAACTCCAAAAAAGTTGTGATGCTGCGTAAAATGCAAATATAAACAGAATGCAGTGATGTGCAAATCATTTATCTCTATATTTAATTGAAATAGTATATAGACAACATATCAAATGTTGAATCTGAGAAATTTTATTGTTTTTGGAAAAATACATGCCCATTTTGAATTTGATGCCAGCAACACATTGCAAAAAAGTTGGGACAGGGGCATTTTTACCTCTATGTTGCATCACCTCTTCTTTTAACATTACTCTGTAAGCGTTTGGGAACTGAGACGACCAGTTACTGTAGTTTTGAAAGTGAAATGTATTCCCATCCTTGCTTGATGTAGGATTGCAGTTGTTTTTTGAAATGTGTTGCTGGCATCATATTCAAAGTGGGCATATTGTTTTCACGAAACAATAACATTTCTCAGTTGTCTTTGTACTATTTTCTATAGAATATAGGGTTTAAATGATCTGCACATCATTGCATACTGTTTTTCTTTACATTTTACACAGCGTCCCAAATTTTTGGGAAATGGGGTTGCATATTTTAAGGAATGGGTAAATATTTCCTATAGGAGCTGACTTGTCTCTGATTAACTAACTAATGATTATAGGGCTGTGTGGGGATTTACCTATTATGGGAGTTTCCTGCAGTAGCCTGCGTGTCCAGACTCAATAATGACCCCAGGTTGTGCTTTAATTTCATTATATTGGAAAAGCATATTCTCAGTTGTTTAGCCTAGATGATTTATCATTGTTGCATCATCTTTAAGAATGTAATAGCTATTACCAAAGCTTTTTATTAAAGCACTAATGACAGCAGTAATGGCAGGTCTTTCACAAATGTCAGTCTTTCGGAATGGCTCCTTGGTGTGAACCTTTGGAACCAAACTATACCTGTGAAAGAGCCCATAGTCACGGGAGGTGAGGGTGCATCAACCTTCTCCTTTATAGCCTCAGTCAGTACCCCCTGATGAGATTCTGAAAGTCACCTTTAGCTTTGTATTGTCTGCTACTCACCATACCAATTAGCTTTTTTTTTGCCAGTCACGCTGCCTGAACAGGTGCGCTGCCCTCAAGGAACAAGCATGGCGCGTTATTGAGATGCATAGAAATGCATTCATACTCTTAAAGGTTAGGCTTTCAGCAGGCTACAGGCTGCCATACTTTCATTGACGGTGTGCAATATTCATGATTCTACATTAGAATGATGATTGAGCCTGGGTGAGGATAGAAGGATGAGTGAGCCTGGGTGAGGATAGAAGGATGAGTGAGCCTGGGTGAGGATAGAAGGATGAGTGAGCCTGGGGGAGGATAGAAGGATGAGTGAGCCTGGGGGAGGATAGAAGGATGAGTGAGCCTGGGGGAGGATAGAAGGATGTCTAAGCATGGGGGGATCGAAGGATGAGTGAGCATGGAGTTGGAGGTGAGGGGGATGAGTGAGTGTGGAGTAGGATGCTTAAAGGATGAGTGTGGGGGAGGAGGCTAGAAGGGTGAGTGAGTAAGGGGGGAGGGTTCAGGGGCAGAGAGGAAGGAAAGAATTGATGGTGGAAGAAAACCAGCTGTCTGATCCTCTGTGTTTCCTGTAGTGGCTGAACACTAATGTGGCTAAACAACTGGAAACACTAATGACCCTTAATCCTTATTTAACTGACTTAAATTGTATTTGTACTGACTCTCTCCCTCCCCAATCTCCCTTCCTCTCTCCCTCCCTTCCTCTCTCCCTCCCTTCCTCGCTCCCTCCTTTTCTCTCTCTCTCCCTCCCTGTCTCTCTCTCTCCCTCCCTCTCTCTCTCTCTCCCTCTCTCCCTCCCTCCCTCTCTCCCTCTCTCCCTCTCTCCCTCCCTCCCTGTCTCCCTCGCTCCCTGTCTCCCTCGCTCCCTGTCTCCCTCCCTCCCTGTCTCTCTCCCTCCATGTCTCTCTTTCTCCAGGCACTCCACCAGTTGTACTATGACCCTAACATAGAGAATAAGAACCTGGCTCAGAAGTGGCTGATGCAGGCTCAGGTTTCTCCTCAGGCCTGGCAGTTCAGCTGGGCTCTGCTCAGCCCAGACAAGGTATTATACTCACACATGCAGATGTGTAAATGATTTACGCGCACACACACACACGCAAACACACACACACACACACACACACACACTCCTTACCCTACTCTCTCTTCTGAGGTTCCTGAGATCCAGTACTTTGGGGCCAGTGCCCTCCACACTAAGATATCCCGCTACTGGTCAGACATCCCCTCAGACCAGTATGAGACCCTGAAGACCCAACTCTTCTCCCAGATCGCCTGCTTCTCCTCTGGGTCCAAGATGGTGGGTAGATGAAGGTTATTTGTTGTGGTAAATGATTATTTAAAATAGATTTACCAGGTGATATGTGTAATAAGTGTAGACTGAATTACAGCATCATGGATGACTCTCATGGTGGTTTGTTTCCAAGGTGCTGACACGTCTGTGTGTAGCGCTGGCCTCCCTGGCTCTAAACACCATGCCAGAGGCGTGGCCGGGTGCCGTGCCAGAGATGGTGCGCGTGTTTCAGGAGGAGGGTGGAGGGGTGGACGGCCGGGCCAGGTGTCTGGCCCTGTTGGAGCTGCTCACCGTCCTGCCAGAAGAGTTCCAGACCAGCCGTCTGCCGCAGTACCGCAAGGGACAGGTGAGAGCTGACGGGCAGAGTGGGCGAGAGAGAGTGGGCGAGAGAGAGTGGGCGAGAGAGAGAGTGGGCGAGAGAGAGAGTGGGCGAGAGAGAGAGTGGGCGAGAGAGAGAGTGGGCGAGAGAGCGAGTGGGCGAGAGAGCGAGTGGGCGAGAGAGCGAGAGAGCGAGAGACAGGCATTGATACATCTCTTTTAAAGCACTTTGTGACCGCTGCTGATGTGAAAAGGGCTTTATAAATAAATCTGATTGATTGATTGACTGTAAGGTGTGTCTGGCTGCAGGTCCGCGGGGCCCTGGGACGTGAGTGGGGGTCAGTGTGCCCACTCCTCCAGCAGCTGCTCCGCCGTGGGGACAGTCCCGGGGCGGTGAAGGCCCGCGTCCTGCGCTGCCTGTCCTCCTGGGTGCTGCTGGACGTCCCGCTCAGTGAGAGCGAAGGCCTGGTGGAGGACTGCTTCACCGCTCTGCCCGACCCCGAGCTGTTTGACACTGCCGTGGAGGCCATCGTCAATGCAATATCCCAGCCCGACTCCCAGAGGTGGGTGGGGAGGGGACAATCACCGTGTCCCTTCTGGAGGAGGTGGGGACAATCATTGTCTCCATTACGGAGGAGGTGGTTTGGGGAGTCATTGTGTCTGGTATGGTGGTGGTGGTGCAGGGAGTCACTGTCCAGTATGGAGGAGGTGGTGCAGGGAGTCACTGTCCAGTATGGAGGAG
>JACXGI010008318.1:0-15546 GCA_016801175.1 Esox masquinongy
CTCTTCACAATACCCCATAGATTTTCTATAGGGTTAAGGTCAGGCGAGTTTGCTGGCCAATTAAGAACAGGGATACCATGGTCCTTAAACCAGGTACTGGTAGCTTTGGCACTGTGTGCAGGTGCCAAGTCCTGTTGGAAAATGAAATCTGCACCTCCATAAAGTTGGTCAGCAGCAGGAAGCATGAAGTGCTCTAAAACTTCCTGGTAGACGGCTGCGTTGACCTTGGACCTCAGAAAACACAGTGGACCAACATCAGCAGATGACACGGCACCCCAAACCATCACTGACTGTGGAAACTTTACACTGGACTTCAAGCAACGTGGATTCTGTGCCTCTCCTCTCTTCCTCCAGACTCTGGGACCTTGATTTCCAAAGGAAATGCATAATTTACTTTCATCAGAGAACATAACTTTGGACCACTCAGCAGCAGTCCAGTCCTTTTTGTCTTTAGCCCAGGTGAGACGCTTCTGACGCTGTGTCTTGTTCAAGAGTGGCTTGACACAAGGAACGCGACAGCTGAAACCCATGTCTTGAATACGGTGGTTCTTGAAGCACTGACTCCAGCTGCAGTCCACTCTTTGTGAATCTCCCCCACATTTTTGAATGGGTTTTGTTTCACAATCCTCTCCAGGGTGCGGTGATCCTTATTGCTTGTACACTTTTTTCTACCACATCTTTTCCTTCCCTTCGCCTCTCTATTAATGTGCTTGGACACAGAGCTCTGTGAACAGCCAGCCTCTTTAGCAATTACCTTTTGTGTCTTGCCTTCCTTGTGCAAGGTGTCAATGGTCGTCTTTTGGACAGCAGTCAAGTCAGCAGTCTTCCCCATGATTGTGTAGCCTACAGAACTAGACTGAGAGACCATTTAAAGGCCTTTGCAGGTGTTTTGAGTTAATTAGCTGATTAGAGTGTGGCACCAGGTGTCTTCAGTATTGAACCTTTTCACAATATTCAAATTTTCTGAGATACTGATTTGGGGTTTTCATTAGTTGTCAGTTATAATCATCAAAATTAAAAGAAATAAACACTTGAAATATGTCAGTCTGTGTGGAATGAATGTATACATTATACAAGTTTCACTTTTTGAATGGAATTACTGAAATAAATCAACTTTTTGATGATATTCTAATTATATGACCAGCACCTGTATACTTTTTATTTTGGGGGTGGGACTACTCACACTGTTCCTCTACTTTAAGTACACCACACAGTTAACGAATATGGATCACTCCTACAGACAGCAGGTCACGTGGCATGCTATATCAAGCAGACAGATGGGCATCATCAAGGCTTGAACATTAGAATGGGCAAATGAGTTAAGGTCATACGGTCATACCATGAGCATAGTATGACCGTCGGTACCAGACGAGCTGTATCTGTGCATTACACGCACAAGTGTCTGGGGTTTCACTAGAACAGTACAACAAAAATAAATAGTGGGAGGAAAACAGCTCGTTGATGAGAGAAGTCAAAGCAGAACGGTAAAAGTTGTGCAAGCTAACAGGCTTGTTACAAATAGGCAGTGTAGCAAAGTCACACCATGGGCACATATACTGCCATCACTTCACACTGACTGCTGGCCATTTCAGAACTCTTTGATCCATGATTAAAAGTTTGCAGTTGTCTTAAAGTTCAAATGCCTATTTGAAAAATCCATCTTCATGATGGATTTAACAGAGAACAGTTGCTAGCATTTCCACAGTCCATTCCCTAACTGCAGCCACACTTAGACATTTTCAAATAGCATTTTTATTAAATATGTTGGTTAGTTATTCATCTTGGAAGCTGCCAAATCTGTCAAATGTCCGGCACTTGACAGTGTTGCCTTTGGGTGTACGCCAGGGCCTAAAATTAACACCAGAGGGTAGATTTTGTCATCGGCAGGTAGAATGTTTATTTCACCACCATGGTTGAAGGTGGTCATAAGGCTCTATTAAGTATAAGCGTTTCACTTTTTTGAGACTCTAAAATACTCTGAAGTATGAGTATATGCAGGTTGTGATTTAAAGCACAAAATACAATGTTCTTTTGACAGGCAAATGATATGGGCCGGTTCAGAGGCTTGGATTTTTAATACTGATGCAATTGATCTCAATGTGTTTCTTATCTTTTATATGAATGATTCTCAACTGAAACCCCAGCTTTGTTTAAATAAACCATCAACCACTTACAGCGTGCACACATAAGCGGTGAAATCACTTGTCGTACCGCTAATGACAAAGGAACACAGATAAAATCATCCCACCTTCGCGGGTTTGACCAGTCAGTTACTTTAAATGTGCAACACCAAGTATCGCAGACTATAACTATGTTGCACCTTTTACACCACAACCCATCAATGGGACAAGTAGCCTATTGCGTCCAAAGGAAAAAAGGCGGGCCCTGCAAACAAAACAAGAGTAGTACAGAAATCTATGTTCATTGCTAAAATGAGTCTGCAAAAGCTATCACTATTAAAAATAAAATTATATAATAGGGGTCGAACGATTATCATTCTGGCCGATTTTTGGATCCGATATTCATAATTTTTCCAATTATCAGAATCGTTAATTTGTCTGATATGATGGCCGATAAAATACTTTTCTTTTTTTAAATGCGCTCCTCTGGCTCAGATGCGGCCGCATGTTTCTGAAAGCTTTCTGCTTGTAGTGTGGCTCAATGTCCTGCCCGTGTAACACATGTTTTTAATGTTGCACACTTCTACTCGTTTTTCCCCCTTATAAATATTCCCTGCCCACCCCTCTCTTCCCTTTCTAATCTCCATGTGGAAGAGGTAGGCAGTTAAGATATTGTCCCATGAAAATCATTATCATAAATGTTGAGACATTAACTTTATATGGCTACTAACAATGCAATACCATTATTTTACATTGACATGAATTTACCTTAGTCATTTATGATTTTCATATTTCTTGATTTGGTAATACTGTACATGCTAGCTGGCGACTACACAACCTAATGTACATGTCATCATTGGGCTAGCCTGATTATTCACGTCCCCTTTGTTTTGTGTTGTAAATGTATATTTTACAGAGAAGTTTATATAATTAGGAAAGGACACCATTTCATGTATGGATATTGTCGTTTCTTTAATCAGAGAATAAAACACAATTAGACCCTCTTGGTCATCTGTACGGTGTAAACACAACGCAGAGGCAATCTACTCCGATCACGCCTGCAGTATTATTGGATTAGTTATACCTCACGCAGGGCTTGACATTAGCCCCCATTCACCCGCCAAGTGCGAGGAGAATTCGGCTGTGGCGTGTAACGCAGTCACTCTTATTATCCACTTTGGCAGATGGCATTCTATATATCTATATACATATTTTTTCTACATTCAAAACTCAAAGGCGACTGCCTTCCCAAAATCTCCCAACGCCTCTGTGTCGGCATGGTAAAACATAACTTTGCGCTCACAAATACAATACCAGCGAAACACTGCAGCTAATTTGACCGTAGGAGGATACTTTTTCCCTATTGGCAGTGTTGCCAGGTGGGGTGTTTCTTATGGCGCTTTTCCACTGCATGGTACCGGCTCGGCTCTACTTGCCTCTACTCGCTTTGGGAGCTTTTCCACTGCATGGTACCAGCTCAACTCCACTCGCCTCTTCTGCTTTTACATTGTGAAAAAGTAAGGATAGTACCTGGTACCAGATACTTTTTTGGTACCTGCTCCATCGAGGTTCCAATGGCGCTTTTCCACTGCAAGGTACCGGCTCGACTCTACTCACCTTGCCTCTACTCGCTTTTTTGGGAGCTTTTCCACTGCATAGTACCTGCTCGACACACTCTACACGCCTCGCCTCTCTTGGTTTTCCACTGCATAGTACCTGCTCGACACACTCTACACGCCTCGCCTCTCTTGGTTTTCCACTGCATAGTACCTGCTCGACACGCTCTACACGCCTCGCCTCTGTTGGTTTTCCACTGCAGATAGTACCCTGTACCTGCCCATACTGACATCACAGGAAAACTGCCGTGACGCCACCTCCCACGCGACACACACAGGAACAATAATGGAGATATCGTACAGCTGATTCCGTACAGCTGATTATCGTATCGTACAGCTGATTATCGTACAGCTGATAATGTAAAATTACATTATCAATCTACTAAATGAACTCCATCAATTTTCTTTTAAATTGACAAGCTTTGAACGTAAAGTGGCAAATCAAAAGTAAACTAAATCTGGATAACATGGTCATAGACCCTATTTGAAAACAAGAAACCAGGCAAGCCTAGTTCTGCAGGACCGCAATAGAAAATATTGCCCTCTTGAGATTCAAACCCGGGTTGCCCACGTGAAAGGCTGTGTCGCTAACCACTACACCACAGAGCTCTACGTTCAATGCGTGTCAATATACCCTCTATCCTGAACAAATCCTCGTTTGCCACTGGCCGTTAACAGCTTATTAGCCAGTAATAGGCTTTACCAGTATCTACTAACTTACTGGAATTGTCATAGGAATTGAGCAATTGCTAGCTAGTCTGCCAAAGCTATTTCATTTCAGGGTAAACAACGTACTTTTTTCTTTCATTTGTGAATGACATTGATACAATAACTATCAAGAAAGGTGACGATAACTAACTTTTTCATCAAGTGAAACGACGAGAGAATCGTGGAAATAAAATAAATAAATGTTATTGTTCACAATAGATTTGAACTTGAGCCTTCCACGTGAGAGGCACTGTCTTTAACCATAACGCCACGGCATTACGCATTTCACCAGTCGCTAAACACTATTGAGCATTGTGTTAAACTGACTAACGTTTCTTATTAAGTTTACCTCCACCAGAAATAGGGTCTATGAGCTGTTAGCTTTTGCCACTGGCCGTTTGAACAGCTTATTAGCCAGTGATAGGCTTACTGGTATCTACTAACTTCTTAGGAATAATCATAAGAATTGAGCAATTGCTAGCGGGACTGAAGATGAACTTTTCCATGCCAGAAACAGTCGCAATATAACCGTACACAATTTCAGGTTTCGGTTTTAGCCAGCGAAGTTTGTCAATACGGAATAATTCACAATGCGTACTTAGCTTCCCCTGCGAGGAGATACGAACTTGGGACCTATAGTTCACAAGTCTGCTTCTCTAACCACTACGCTATTTAACAAGGGGTAGTCAGTCACTCACTCACTCGCTCAGTAAGAGACATTCGCTCTTCTTAGCCAGCTCCCAAACAGTGAAAAAGTAGAATAGAATTATCGCCGAACAGTATAAAAGATGACGTAACTACAATGTTCTGTTAGATTTAAGTGTATACACCTAACAGCTCAACACCAACACATTTAAAACAACCTACATAACCCCTCCATCTCGATTAAAAAGGTATAAATAATTGCCTCATTAATTTCCGGCTATAATACCACACCGACTGACTCAAGTGTAGCCTACTGTACACAAGGCAGCGTTTATACCGGTAGTAGCGAGGAAGCACGCATGAGCAGTAACTTTGGTCTTAATAGATTGCAGTAGGGATGGGGCGATAGACGATTTTAGTACTAATCGCGATGGAAAACACGATTATGAAATTGTGGAGAAATTCCATAATCGGGATAATCGTAAATCAAGTCATGAGTGACTTGAAAAGTTCTGCCAGTCGCTGAAGTTTCCCTGACTGCTTGTTTTATTTTACAAGTGGAGCGCACATCTCATCTCAAGTTGCACTACACCACTAAACATCCTCTGCAATGTATGGTCAATGAAGCCGAATGGCTCTGCTATCTTAAATTGAAGAATATTGTCAATTACAATAAAAATTAAAATTAAATTCTTAAATGTCATTATGAGTTGGGATTGTATTGTAATTATATAAATAATAAACTAGTTTTCCAATTCCTTTACAACAGTACTAGTCTAACCACTACACTTTGTAGTCTACAAAAAAAGCTTCTGATCACGTCTCCACTTTCTGCTATATGCAATTACCTGTCCATTCGATTACCACGGAAAATAAGCAGTTGAAACAATGTTGAGCTCAAACAAACCAATGACATCCTAGAAGACATGCAGCTACGATGCATGCAGAAAAAACTTGAACAAACTTAAACTGCAAATTGTAGAAAATATGAATAGGATATACATTATACACATCTCTTTCGATTTTCTAATTATTATTTTGTTAATATTGTAGGCTAATTGTTAATGCTTTCCTACTGAAAGTGACAGGAGAAGACAAATAGTTATTTTGGCCCGTGCAAATGGTATTCTATCTATCTACATGATCTGCACAATACATGATGCGCACAACATAACCGGGAGCTGTTATAATGATTTATAAAAGTTATTATGAAGAACCGACACATCAAATAGGCCTGTCCTTAGCTAATAAGGCACATAAAATATGCATGGAAGTTCATGCCGCCACAGGTCAGTACCGGTAAGAAATTAAATCTATTTTCACCTCTGATCAGCAGAGGAGTGACTTGAATAAGCTCTTGCCATTCACCGAAGTGATCCTGACTACTTGTTTTATTTAATTGGTGGAGCGCATATCTCACTAATTGTATTGTATAGGTTTTACTAAAAAAATAAAAAATTTAAAAAAAACATTCTCCTAACTCTCTATTGCAAGAATGCAAACTTAAATGACGAAAAGACCCATTATTTCCATCAGCCTATTATCGGTCTCTTCCGGGAAGATGCGCAAGAATAAATGTCTTAGAACCACTTGAATGTGCTTCACTGTCCGCCAAGAAAGTGTCCTTAGGTCGCGGTCTTCGTGGGATCAAGAAATATCCCTGCCGGACTGTATCCATGACATTTTTATCCAATACCCAAAACATCCGTCTGATTTGTTGTAAAATCAATACCCAATCCGACTGATATCTAAAGTCGGCAATATCCAATCCGAAATATGCCAGGGATGAGGGATAATCAGATCTTAATTTTTGTTGGATAATTAGGATACCAGACAGAAATGTGTCCGAAAGACAAAAAGGCTGCATTAAGTCCGCTAAATTGTTTTAACCTATCTGGCAGTGGCCATTAATGTTGCACCAGCATTTTATATTATAGCTGAACCAGTCTCAGATTTCTCACAATCTACAATTTAGTATTTTCATGGAGCCAAGAGAGTGTATATTATAAACGTATCTCGCTCACCCTCTAATGTTTGCGTTTTAATTGATTTGTTGAATAGGAGCTTGAGCACAAATTAAGCCTACACTGTAAAAAAAAAAAATTGTTATTTTACAGTAATTTACTTTAAATTTTACATGTAATTCTCGGTATTTCAGAATGACAGTAAAATTTTGTTTTAAATAACACATTAAAACCTTCATTTAACATTTGTCCTGTAAAATAACAGGAAAAGTCTGTTATCAGGAAACACAAGAATTATGCCAGCATGCTTTGTGGCAGTTCATTTTGTTAAAGTTTATGTTTGTTGTAATTGTTATGAAGGTGACAGAGCTTTGCTTTTTTGCCATCTTATTCTTTATGTACAGTGTTACACTTTGGAATGTTTTTTGGGGATTATGGTCGTGTTTGTGTGCCAACCATAGAAAAGAAGACGATTCTATTTGGTGTGATTTGTTGCTTTATATGAATTGCTTTCGGAGCCCTGACTCTTGCATATTTCTGCCAACATTGTGTCTGGTTGGTAAGGCGTGAAGGCGTGGTAAGTTGGTAAGGCGTGAGTCATCAAAATACAAATAGCTGATGTATAAATGCATTAAACTTGAACAAATATTTTTAAAAGCTATTGATGACAGCAACAAAAGGGAGAATTTGGGGGAGAAAATGGATTCTTGCTGTGAAATTACTTTATTTGAAGTAAAGTAAATTTCCGTATTTCTACAGATTAATAATGTAATTTTACGCTATGTTTGACAACATAAATCCATTTTTAACAGTATTTTTCCGGCACCCCAGCTGCCAGAAAATAACAGTTTTTTCGCACATATTTTTTTTTTTTTACAGCTTACCTGGCCTGGGTACATGTAGGCTTTAAAGGTGTGTGGGGAGTCGTCTGATAATAGGCTAATTAAAATGAACGTCCTTCAAGAGTTACGGTGCTTTTATACTATCATCAGCTCACACACAAAGTCAGCAGTGTTTTTGGCTATTCATTGCGATGGAGAATGGTACAAAGAATAAACTAGTTTTCCAATTCCTTTACAACAGTAAGCTAATCTAACCACTACACTTAGCAGCTCACAAAATTCCCATCACGTCTCCACTTCCCGCTGTATGCAAATACCTGTCCATTCCATTACCGCGGAAAATAAACTGTTGAAACAATGTTGAGCTCAAACAAACCAATATGTATCCTAGAAGACATGCAGCTACGAGAGATACATGCAGAAAAAACCTGTTAAACTGCAAATTGTAGAAAATATGAATAGGATATACATTATTATACATATCTCTTTCTAATTATAATTTTGTTTATATTGTAGGCTAATTGTTAACGCTTTCCTACTGAAAATGACAAGAGAAGACAAATAGAATATAATATTTGCAGGCCAAAATAACATTGTCTATCTGCATGAGCTGCACAATGCATGATGCGCACAACATAATGCACCCACAGGGTGATTGCAGACTGCAAAAACGGTTAGAAAGCTTGGAATACTGCTTCTGTTTGGCTTGACATTACCACTTTGACCAGTGCAATGCATGCCAGATAGCCTAGAAAAACCCAGGAGGAAAAAGACTAGGTCCTTTTGTAGGTTACAAAAACAGTCCGCCAGTGAATAGGTCCAAACCTATTTTTTTGGGAAAATACGATCGCTTTAAATAACAATTCTGGTCCAATGCACTGGCACTGAAATTAACCCATTTCAATGCAAGGACTCCTGGGACAGACCCGCGAAGACGCGCCGTTCTCGTCTCATAAAACCATTCTCTGACACTGGACCGCTAACAGCAGAACAGCTTGTTTTGCTTCGCTGCACGCTTTGAGTCACTCTTGTCCAATCAGAAGTCTTCCTTGATTTCACGTCACCTTTTGGTATCGCCTCAGCTCGCTTGGAAACTCGATGGAGCAGGCACTAAAAATAGTATCTGGTACCAGGTACTATCCAAACTTTTGGCCAGTGGAAAAGCAGAAAAGGCGAGGCGTGTAGAGCCAGTACCATGCAGTAGAAAAGCGCCATTGTGGAGCAGCCCATTCAGGTTGCTCAGGCAGTCCAGCTCCTCCAGGATGGTACACGAGCAAAGCTGGGCTGTAGAAGGGAATCAACCCAGCAGCAGAACCAATATCTGCTCCTTCATGTGAGGAGGAACAGGAGGAGCACAGTCAGAGCCCTACAAAATGACATCCAGCGGGCTACTGGTGTGCTTGTTGGTCAGAAACAGACTCCATGAGGGTGGCATGAGCGCCCGATGTCCTCTAGTGGGACCTGTGTTCACAGCCCAGCACCATGCAACTCGATTGGCATTTGCCGGAGAACACCAAAATTGGCAGGGCCACCATTGGCGCCCCCTGAAACGTGAAAGAGTCTAGAGATGCCTGATGAACGTTATGCTGCCTGCAACATCATCCAGCATGACCGGTTTGGCGGTGGGTCAGTGATGGTTTCGGGAGGCAAACCATTGGAGGGTCTCACAGACTCCCTGTGCTAGCCAACAGTACCCTGACTGCTGTTAGGTACAGGGATGAAATCTTCAGACCCATCGTCAGACCTTACGCTGGTGCAGTGGGCCCTGGGTTCCTCCTGATGCAGGACAATGCCTGGCCTCATATGGCCAGAGTGTGTAGGCAGTTCCTGGATGACAAAGGCACTGATGCCATTGACTGGCCCTCAAGTTCCCCAGACCTGAATCCAATTGAGAACCTCTGGGACGTTATGTATCAGTGCATCCAACACCGCCAAATAGAACCACAGACTATCCAGGTGCTCACTAATGCCCTGATCCAGGTCTGGGAGGAGATCCCCCGGGACACCATCTCCTGTTTCATCAGGAGCATGCCCAGACGTTGTCGGGAGTGCATACAGGCACGTGAGTGCCATACACACTACTAAGTCACATTATCACTTGCTGTGATGAAATTCATGCAAGTTGGAACAGCCTGTGATTTCAATTGTTTACGTTGATTTTCGGTGTGTTTGAATCCAGCCCTCAATCGGTTGGTGATTTTGGTTTCCATTGACTGTTATGTCATTTTGCTTTCGACGAATTACACAATGTACAGTAAAGATATTGATCTTTAATATATTTTCTATGTCGAGATCCAATTTGTGATTTAAGTGTTTTTTTTGAGCAGTGTATATCTGCCCTCACATATCGGTCATTGGTCTCCTTGATCACTAATAGCCTAATCTGTATTCAGTATTGTCCCTGAAAGAAAAAACATTGGTCGATCTCTATTACATAAATGTATTAACAGATCTAGCACACCTATCAGTCCATGACTCTGAGCAATCCTTGCTCTTGTCTATATTTTTACTTATATTGACTCGATAGACCCTCAGGGTGAAGTTATAGATTTCCCCATTTTATTGTACGAGTAAAACTAGCTGTTCAACCGACATGTTAGTGCAGGGAGTTTGCATACCCTTGGAGAATTGGTAATGTGTACCATTTTTCAAGAAAACATGAGTGAGCAGGCAAAACACATCTTTTATTTCTTATGGGATTCATATTCAACTGTAGGTTATAACAGAATGGCACAATCATAAAAAAAAACATGGCAACAAAGAAAAAAAAAAAGAACTGACCCCTGTTCAAAAGTCTGCATACCCTTAGTTCCTAATACAGTGTATTGCCCCATTTAGCATCAATGATAGCGTGCAGTCTTTTATAATAGTTGTCTATGAGGCCCCCGAATTCTTGCAGGTGGTATAGCCGCCTATTCGTCTTGGCAAAATGCCTCCAGGTCATGCAGTCTCTGGTAGGCTTCCATGAACCGCCCTTTCAGTTCATGGAACCCACTAATTGCAATTTAAAACGCCACAGGTGTGGGAAATTAACCTTTAATTGCCATTTTAACCTGTGTGTGTCACCTTGTGTGTCTGTAACAAGGCCAAACATTCAAGGGTCCATAAACTTTTGATCAGGGCCATTTGGGTGATTTCTGTTATCATTGTGATTTAAAAAGGAGCCAAACAACTATGTGATAATAAATGGCTTCATTTAATCACTATCCTAAATAAAACATTTCTTTTGCATGATCAGTCATATATTCAAAATCAATGCCAAATTTTCACAATTTCTGTCAGGGTATGCAAACTTATGAGAACAACTGTATAGTACCTCCTACAAGCTTTCCTATTGGCTTCCCGCTATGCTCTGATTACTTATCGGTTGCGGAAAGCCAAAGAAAATAACACCACTGCTCTACTTTTCCCCGTCTGTCAGTCCCACAGCAAGTAGTGGGGTGAGGAGCCCTTTTTAAATGGCAAGCAATGGAGCGCTTACGCATTCAAAAATGGCATGGCGCTTATGTTTGAACAGGGGGTTACAATTCCAACAGCATTCCCAATAACACTTAGGAAATTTCAGGCTCTGCAATGCAAGGGTTGGACTCTTTAAGGCAATTTGTAAGAGCTTCTTTCAAGCAACCCTTCCAAAGAGCTTACTGTCATGGAGGGGGCAACTAACAGTTGATTTTGAGACAGACCCCAATATTCTGTGCAGTTGTGAAACTGTGATCATTGGATTTATCATAGCCTTCCTCACCATCTTACTCACTGTGTGTGGGGTTAATATGTATGTGTCCTTTTCCTGGCAAATATGCAAATGATGCAAACTTGTGAAACTTTGAATACTGCCATAACTGTACTCAGTGATATTTTCACCAGTTAATGTAATTTGTTATATCCTTTACCTGATCTGTGTAGATCAACAACAATTTGTCTCCTTTCAGCTGACAAGCACTTTGGTTGGATGTCAAAGGGATTTCACATGTGTGCAACCACATTTATACCCCTGGGGCCATATTCACAAAACAACTTAAGGCTAAAAGTTGCTCCTAGCTTGCTGATTTGGGAGTAACCCTTAAAAACAAATGGCCGTGTCAGTCCTAACTTTAGGACTCCTACATTTTTGGCCTAAGAGTATTTCACAAAGCGTTTTAGCGCTAAAACCAGCTCCTAAATCTGGGAAAAGTTAGTAGTCAAGAGGACTCCTTAGTCGGTAAGACCAAATCACAAACAATCCTAAAGGCTGCTGCTGGCAATCTGCCTCGTAATCCGGTCAACATTTTCGAAACACTTAATGACACCAAGCTTTTAAAAAAGTATTTGCATAATCACGAGGGTATTATGATCATAGTAGAGCTAGTCATTAATGCACTCACTTCACCAACAAACAGAAACAACCCAATAACACCGGAGATCAAGGTAGTGACAACTCTACGCTACTTGGCCACAGGGACAACGCAGTGCAGATGAACTACGTATATATCTCAGTCCTGTGAATATTACATCAAACAAGAAATGCCCTCTCCAGACCCCATATTGTCAGAAAAATCATTTGGTTTCCTCATTCGCCAACTACAAAGAAACAAAGCCGGCTTCAAGGCCATAGCTGGACCACCGATGTTGTTGGTGCTATAGATGGCACACATAATTGTGCGAATTACAGCACCATCAAAATATGAACGCATATTTCTTTATGAGCTGCCAGACATGTAAGAGGCTGACAATTAGCTGAACATATCTTGACTAGCCAGTATGTCATTCTTTGTTTCATGTTTAATCAGTGCCACTTACCCTTTTATTTTAATATCTTAATTTCAATATGGCAACATGACACATAGTTCTACAGTATTGCCATGATGAATTCACTGACGGAGACCCCTCCCCTATCAGCCAATCACTGTGGGCATAGTAAGTAGGCTTGTTCGTGGAACACAACATCATCCATAGCAACAGGGTCAACCCCGCCCTCTTAGCTTAAGACTTCTCCCCATTTCTTAGTAAATGTTGGTACTAGCAGCTTTGTGAATAGGTTTTAAGAGGAAACTCTTAACTAAGAACTTTTAGTGCTGTTCAGGAGTCCTCCTAGGGGTAAGATTAAATGTTTTGTGAATATAGCCCCAGGTAAACAGGAACAGGTGAAGGGCATCAATACTTGAGACCATCAATAGACTGAGACCATCTAAAATCCATAGAATTTTCTAAGAGACGCCACTTTTTGGTTAAAATATTTTTTATGGATGCCAATACTTTTGAAACCTGTTTTACAGCTAAATGTTTTGCTTGAGAAATTATTGTGCTGAAATAAAATATACAGATCCCCTTACATTTGAGCACAACGTTATTTATGCAAAATTTCATGACGCTGCCAATACTTCAGTTGACTGTAGCATAAAGCTGTCTAGCTTAGCTAACTAACTTCTCCATTCATGAAGGACGCTGTTATAAGTTGATAAATAATGGCTTCTAGTTTTATAGCAGAGTTCAGTGTGGCTAATTTTGCGTCTCGCTCTTTTCTGAAACAAAAAGCCATTGAACCAACGTTATGAGAAAGACACCCACTGCTTGGAAAGTTATGTAATACAGCAGTGCTGAGGTAAAAATGTTCAAAAATGTGTAACCAAATGCTATTCAAATAATACCGGTTAGTATTGAAATAATTCATATCCAATGCATATCCCTAATGATAATATTGGTGCACTACTAGGGGTGTTGCGATATACCAGTATTGACGATAACTGTGATATTTAAACCAGGAAAGCCTAGTTCAGCCGGCTCACAATAGAAAGTGTTGCCATCTCGAGATTCGAACCCGGGTCGCCCATGTGAAAGGCTGTGTTGTTAACCACTACACCACAGAGCTGTACATTTGCCAGTTGTCAATATAGCCTCTTGTCTATACTCGGCATCTGTATATCCTGAACAAATCCTCTTTTGCCACTGGCCGTTTTAATAGTTAATTGCCCATTCGTGAATGACACTGATACAGTTAAACTGACTAACGTTTCTTACTAAGTTTACCTCCACCACAAATAGCGTCTATGTATGCCGTTTGCCACTGGCCGTTTTAACAGCGTATTAGCCAGTAATAAGCTTTACCGGTATCTACTAACTTACTGGAATAGTCATAAGAATTGAGCAATTGCTAGCGAGTCTGCCAAAGCTATTTCATTTCATTGCATAAGAACATTTTTTTGTTTCATGGCAAAACAATGTACTTTTTTCTTTCATTCGTGAATGACATTTATACAGTAACTATCAATAAAGGCGACGATAACTAACTTTTTCATCAAGTGAAAAGACAAGACAATCGTGGAATCTACTAGAAATAGTTAATAAATGTCGTTGCTCTCAATAGATTCGAACTTAGGTCTTCCACATGAGAAGCAGTGTCTTTAACCACTACGCCACGGCATTACGTTTCAGCAGTCGCTAGACTCCATTGAGCATTGTGTTAAACTGACTAACGTTTCTTATTAAGTTTACCTCCACCATAGCATCTATGAACTGTATTGCTTTTGCCACTGGCTGTTTTAACAGCTTATTAGCCAGTAATAGGCTTACTAGTATCTACAAACTTCCTAGGAATAATCATAAGAATTGAGCAATTGCTAGCGAGACTGAAAATGAACTTTTCCATGCCAGAAACAGTCTCAATATAACCGTATACAGTTTCAGTTAAGGCTTACTATAATGTAACTACTGCATGTTAAGCCAGCAAATGTGTTTTGTCTATCCTGACCCAAAACGCATGCACGGATGCGTACTTCGAAAATCCACCAGAAACATTCGCAATATAACCGTAAACTGTTTTATTTCAGGCTTACTATAATGTAGATACTAACGGTTTTAGCCAGCGAAGTTTTCGTCTATATGGAATAATTCATAATGCGTTCATCGCTTCGCCTGCAAGGAGATACGAACTCAGGACCTATAGTTGACAAGTCCGCTTCTCTAACCACTACACTATTTAACAAGGGGTAGTCAGTCAGTAACTCACTCAGTAAGAGACATTCGCTCTTCTTAGCCGGCTCCGCTTACGCGGTCCGGCAAAAATTAAATATTGATATCATGTTAATAATACACAATATGATATCATATTCACTAGGCAAACCTAAAGTTGTATTTTTCCAAAAGCCCCTCTCGGTTTTTCGATACCATATTCATGTCAGCTATAAACAACCGATGCATGTGCTTAAACAAGGAGACTGGACCTATGCACTGGCATGGAAATCAACACATTAGCCCCACTAGAACCCCTGGGAGAGATCCGCAAAGACGCACCGTTTTTGTAGCCTATTTACAGTGGATATAAATAGTCTACACACCCCTGTTAAAATGCCAGGTTCTTATAATGTAAAAGAATGAGAAAGATAAATCATGTCAGAATTTTTTCACCTTTAATGTGACCTATAACATGAACAACTCAATTGAAAACAAACTGAAATCTTTGAGGGGGAAAAATAAAGAACTCACAATAACCTAGTTGCAAAATTGTGCACACCCTTAAACTAATACTTTGTTGAAGTACCTTTTGATTTTATTACAGCACTCAGTCTTTTTGGGTAGGAGTCTATTAGCATGGCACATCTTGACGTGGCAATATTTGCCCACTCTTCTTTGCAAAAGCGCTACAAATCTGTCAGATTGCGAGGACATCTCCAGTGCT
>JACXGI010008318.1:15646-34066 GCA_016801175.1 Esox masquinongy
CCATGCTTTTGTGGATTTGGATGTGTGCTTTGGGTCGTTGTCGTGCTGAAAGGTGAACTTCCTCTTCATCTTCAGCTTTCTAACGGACGCCTGAAGGTTTTGTGCCAAAATTGCCTGGTATTTGGAACTGTTCATAATTCCCTCCACCCTGACTAAGGCCCCGGTTCCAGCTGAAGAAAAACAGCCCCAAAGCATGATGTTGCCATCACCATGCTTCACTGTGGGTATGGTGTTCTTTGGGTGATGTGCAGTGTTGTTTTTGCGCCAAAAATACCTTTTGGAATTATGGCCAAAAAGTTCAACCTTGGTTTCATCAGACCATAACACATTTTCCCATGTGCTTTTGGGAGACTTGATGTTTGTTTTTGCAAACTTCAGCCGGGCTTGGATGTTTTTCTTTGTAAGAAAAGGCTTCTGTCTTGCCACCCTACCCCATAGCCCATTCATATGAAGAATACGGGAGATTGTTGTCACATGTAGCACACAGCCAGTACTTGCCAGAAATTCCTGCAGTTCCTTTAATGTTGCTCTAGGCCTCTTGGAAGCCTCCCTAAGCAGTATTCTTCTCGTCTTTTCATCAATTTTGGAGGGACGTCCAGTTCTTGGTAATGTCTCTGTTGTGCCATATTTTCTCCACTTGATGATGACTGTCTTCACTGTGTTCCATGGTATATCTAATGCTTTGGAAATTCTTTTGTATCCTTCTCCTGACTGATATCTTTCAACAATGAGATCCCTCTGATGCTTTGGAAGCTCTCTGCGGATCATGGCTTTTGCTCTGAGATGCAACTAAGAAAATGTCAGGAAAATCCTACAAGAACAGCTGAACTTTATTTGTGATTAATCAGAGTCACTTTCAATGATGGCAGATGTGTAATGACGTCTATTTAATGAGTTTTGAATGTGATTGGTTAATTCTGAACACAACCACATCCCCAGTTATAAGAGGGTGTGCACACTTATGCAACCAGGTTATTGTATGGTTTTTACCTTTCATTTTTCCCCCTCGAAGATTTCAGTTTGTTTTTCAATTGAATTGTTCACATTACAGGTCACATTAAAATTGGAAAAAGTTCTGACATGATTTATCTTTGTCTCATTCTTTTACATCACAAAAACCTGGCATTTCAACAGGGGTGTGTAGACTTTTTATATCCACTGTACATGGAAAACTCTTTAAAAAAAAAAAAATGTTTTTCCATAGCTTATTCATGGACAAATGATGCATGTGATCAAACTACAAGTTTGGACCTATACACTAGTGTTTGAATTAATGCCATTTCGTAGCCTATTCACTAGGCAAAATGTTTTGTATTTTTCCAAAAACTCCTCTCCGTGTTAGGCCTTGTGGATCTTTTTAGCGGTTCATCTGGTTGCCTTGTAAGTGTAATTGTTCTTTTTGTGCGCTTTTATTTTTTTATTTGTAGAGTTATGGTTACAGAAGCCAGCTCCATACACTTGTATTTTGAGTGTAATTCATTTGCCAAAAAAAAAAACAAAAAAAACATTAAACAAAGTTGAAGATGAATTTGACTGATAGCATTGTTTTACTTCACATTTTCTATAGATACCGAGATAATATCATTATCGTGAATTCATTTGGCCACGATAATCATGTAGTGAAAATCTGATATTGTGACAGCCCTATGTACTACAACAACATTGAGTGGAAAAACATTCCTTGATCCTACAAATCCTGCTCACATAAGCGGCACGCGTGGTCCCTAGGCTTGAACCCAAGAAGAGCATCTTCAGGATCAGAGAAAGCATGAATGTAACACCATCCAATTCATTACTGAATAAATAGATGAGCACTACTTTCACATGATTGGACTATATCAAGCTCTGCCACAATAAGGTGCTTCCAAACTACAATGTTTTCAATACTGTACTAAGCATTCTACATTTTTTCCATGATTCAGACCAAAACTATGTCTTCAGCGGAGCAATGTGATCAACTGCAGGCTGTTTTGGGCCTAGGGTACATGTTGAATAGGCAATCTAAATAACAACGAAGGCCTCAAATCTTTATATAATGAGCTCTATCGAGGCTAATTCTGAGACAGGTCTAAGGGATTTCACGGGCAGGAAGGACATTTATTCATAATTGTAAAAATAAACCTTAACTGATCAATTCTGAAAGCACTCCGAGCACAAATATACTTGCCAGGGTTGGTAGAATGATGCTGACACAGCGACCTTAGCATTATCAGACAATTGTGTTTTTCTACAGGTTCTATCAGCAAAAAGAAAACCTGGCTCTGGAAAACAGCAAGAACACAGCCATGACTACCATTTTGGAAGCTATATATCTACAGCCAGTTTACAGCACACTTGATTAAGCGATTTGGCGCAAGATTCAGTGGTTCATGGTCTGATACGAAGACGAGTGGTACAGTATGGCGGATTTTCGCTCGTCTCACAAGTCATGATTCTGTGTTTTTAAGAAGGCCCTGAGCCACTCTACAAAGGCTCCTTTCACTCGGCAGTGGTCACGTGACAGTGGGAAAACTGGATTTTCTGCAGCACAAAGGCAGGCAACGGGATCCTGGCCCACAAAGGTCTTCAATGAAGGTTAAGGTCTTGGGGGGCTGCAGTCTGGCAGCCTCAGTGCCTTAATAACAAAATATACAGTCTGCATCTGCGACAAAAACATCTAATCTAGCCTAGGCTTACAGCGTCTCCACAAAAATCCTTAGTATGGCCTACTTGGACTTCACAATGAAAACACTGGTTTTCCACTACTAGCCTAGTCCACAAACAACACTGTGTAGCCTACCGCTACGCCACCTTGCTTCTACTCTATAACATTTTGGTTGTTACCACCTGCATCGAAAAGCAGGGAAATCGTCAGGCCCAGACTTGCCAATCGGCTTCTGTTTCCAGTCAAACTGGAC
The DNA here is from genome assembly GCA_016801175.1 of Esox masquinongy. Classification (NCBI taxonomy): domain Eukaryota; kingdom Metazoa; phylum Chordata; class Actinopteri; order Esociformes; family Esocidae; genus Esox; species Esox masquinongy. Next base: position 18,544 of record JACXGI010008318.1, read on the forward strand.
AAATTTTACTGTGAGTCTGCTGGAGTCTATATTTGACTGTTTGGCTTGGGGGGCGGAATGAGATCCAATTAAATCCCCCCCCCCAGGGAAAGTCACAAGACTTGCTGAGGCTCATTTTTCATGTGAATGTGCAAATGTGACTTCAACCCCCTCCACCCCAAATATCCATCGTGCCTAACTCAAACAAGCCGAGTCACGACAAACAGCACTGACATTCTAATTTAGAAATCACATTGAGATTCCTGGAGCTTCTATGAATGACATTAAAAAACAGCTTAAAGAGATAAAAACTAAAAATGAAAATGTAGAATAGCTAATGCACAACAGAAATAAAAGGGTAGAGAATCATGGGGGTTGTGTGAGAGCCAGCTAAAGGTCATGCAGGATTAAAGTGTGTCTCCCTCCTCCATTCTGGAAACACTGCATTGCAGGGGGAACCAGCGGCTTGTGGCAGGCAAGATAACAGCTTGTGGAGTCGTGCGTTTGCCCCTGATAGAGCATTGCACACAACTGCCTAAAATGAAGGGGAACTTGACATCAGTTTGTCATGCGAGTGCTCTTTTTCCAAGGAAAAAAAAACACACCTGTGCGTTCCATTTGTTGTGCCCAAGCAGTTAAGGAATATGTTTTATGGCATTTTGGCAAAGAAGATCCACAGTGGAAAATAAAACGGCAGGCAAGTATTGACAGACAACAGGCCCGCTCTACAATGACAGCCAATCAATAATGCACTGCTCGATCAAAATACAATTCACAGTATGTTTCCTAATTGTGGACTATGCAATACATGATTCTCTCGAAAAGGTCAAGCGATCTTGTGACCACAGACTCTGGTCATAGCAGTAACAAACTATGACTAGTATTGCAAAATGTAATTAAGTTACTTGTTGACGTAAAGCAGAGTATAGAAAAATGCTAAACCTTTAACACAGATCACAGATCATTACTATCACAAAGTTAGGCATTTGTTCAAATTGTAGTCCAAACTACAACTCCAGATCATCCATGCCCTCTTTCGCATGCTTAATGTTGTTTTTTGTTTAAGTAATCATCACTAACTACCTCAGACCTGCAAAGTGTTTGAAAAATGTTTACTCCAGTGGATATTTAATTATGGAGGCCTTCATAATTAGGAAAAAATCTGTAATTTAAAAAAGCACTTCCTTTAGGGTTTGACATTGACTTCATTGATGTTGTGTTAGACCAGAAATTGTAAGACCTGGGATTAGAAAAACATCCAATGTACACATGACAAATGGAAATTTAATGAGAATCTTGTTACCAAACTCAAGGCAGGCACAAACATAGGCCTGGACTATGCCATGGTGAACTTAATGTGTGTATAGCAATGCACGTTCCACCACATATTGATCGAAAGCCTACATTGGTAAAGGCAATTCCTGTATTTCATATATTAGTACAAAATACCAATCAATGCCTTCAGTAATAATTACCCAACCACCAAAATGGAAGATTGTATAATGGCCATGAGACATCAGCCTGGTAGCCTCGCATGACATTGACACACCCCCCTCACATCACATATTGGTCCAGCCCCATGAATAGTTAACCAAGCTAGCCAGCTAACGCAAACTTCTTATATTAAACAATGCTATACACGCTATATGACGTAGTTATTATATTATTGGCTGAAACCCAATACATTTAACAACGTAATAATTAGGCAAGTTAACAAGTTTTACTATTACTCCCCTTGCTGACCACGGCCTACATACAGTACCTAACTAACGTAGGTTGGGCAACTACTGTACGTAGCTAGCGTCGCTATGTTAACTAGCTAGCTAATGGTAAACTTAACTCACCTGTCCAAATTCTGTTGTTGCATTACCAATGCGTTCTGTTCCGCCATATTGCCCACCAGCACACTTAGTTAAACGTTTCTTTTGGAGTGTATATAAGGCTAGCTTACTTGGCCTTGCTGAAAAAGACGAGGCAGTTGTTGTGTTGACACGAAGAGGTTAGCTGTCTAGCTAACTTGTCGCTATGTTGGCTAGCTAACGTTATCTTGTTGGCTACACGAAATATCCAAAACGTTAACTATAAACGAATGTCTGTGTAATCATTAAGTAATTCATTACTACTCGATGTTTCAAATACGGGTTTCTGTTAAGTGTTTGTTAAAACGAGTAATAATATGTATGTCATGAATTTATCGAAAAGGCATGACCGCTTGACTCCATTTACTGCCCGTCTCCCTATGAGGTAACGAACAGGACCGCGATGATGCGCAATGCGTCATCAACAATAACAAGCCTGTTAGAAGCTGAGAAATCACACATTTACAAGATGCATGGGATATGTAGTCCGACCACATTTTTCCTCCTTCTTGTGGCCAAAGAAATATCAAATTAATGCTCTAACTTGTGCAGACGGACCTACCTAATAGGCACTAAGCCTACTTGGGAAGACGAGCATCATGAAGATACATATATGGCTACAGAATACTTCATATTGCGGTAGGCTGTATTTATGTCAGTAACCTAAGTCGCGTTTCATGCCACAAGCTTCGGGGAGTGCACTGCCTGTATGTGCAACGCATTTATTGGCTTAGTTGTATCTGTAGTGGCTGCATTTGATCGGTTAAAGCAAAATGTTACAGCAAAATGTTACAAGGATTTTGCAATAATATATTTGGAAAACGTTATCTGCGATAAATGTAATTTAGCTATGTTTAATATATGGGTCTGGTCGGTAAAGGAAAGCAGCCCTAGATTATTATCCTAATTGTTGCAAAAAAATAGCGATGTTGATAGCCAATCATAAATTTAATTAAAAATATACCCTCGTTAAATACTAGCTTATTTGAATGATGAAAGAAAAACGATAGACCAACAGGTAAAACAAAAGCTAACCAAAACAATTGCTTTATTTTGGACCAAACTTTGCATTCCGGACGAGTTACGCTAGGAAACTACATTTCCCTGAAGCCTCCTCTGCATCATCCATGCGCCGCAGTCAATCAGCTGTTGAAGCAACTGCTGACTACCTCGGCGCTGTCATATCTAAACCCAGGCGAGGCAAACAGAAATAGCCTTATTTACAGAGTTCCAAAAGGTGAACGATAAAGGTAAATTTAATTTAATGTGAATCAGAAAACACGGGTGTGCATGCTGTTGTCGTGTTTTTTTGTTATATGTGTAGGTTAAAGCTGTGGATGGGGGGGCTAGATAGCTACGGATTTCTTAATAGTCCCGTTTATAAATGTATCGAATATTTTCATCAACGCGCAGCAAAAATACAACTCAGGGGTGTAAACATTTAATTTATTTCTTTAAGGTTGATAAACTGTCCCTACAGTGATAACTGGATGACCTTGAATAGGCAGCATTTATGCATCGAGTAAAAACAAGGATTACATGAGTTGCCAGAATGCTGTGCAATAGTTGACGTTGCTCTTATAAGTCTCTCACACTTCGTATTATTCTAAAAGCCGGTGAGTTAAAATAATGCGTTCAACTAAAATTTGACATAGCCTTTTGGATCGTTTCAGAAAATTCTGAATACCTTTTAAATACGACACTGTGTGGCATTACGATAAGCCAACGTTATCATAATTAAATTGGACAATAAACAGTGCATCCTAGCAGAGTTCTCATTCAAATGTGACATGTGCACTGCAATCATAATGTAGACTACTCACATGACCAACGATAGGCCTAATTGTCTATAATAATTCTAACAAACCGCTATAAACGTACATAGTCTACACTTTGCAATATTACAAATATATACATCTAACCAAATGTAATATATGTAGACATATATCATTTTTGATCAATGCAACCAGAACATTAACGCCGACGACCATGAAAGAGGCGAGTTACTCCTGAGCATATCTATGCATAGGGTTTGTCCTCTTGCACATTTTAATCATATACTCAAAAAATCTGCCTGAAGACGAGACATGAACATTTACACATTTTATTGCTGCAGCCCAGTTGAAGCAGCAGCTACATATCGTCGTTTTCTCTTTAACATGCATGTTTTTAAAATGAAGCGATTAGGTTATATGGAAAGCAGTTCTGTCAAGTCACAAAAAATATAAATACACCACTGTACCATATAAATGTACAAGATAATACAAATAAAAACATTAGTCAAAGCGTACAAGTGCGTCATCTCTTAGCTAGGCTACGGCAGCAATCATTGTCGCAGGAATCTAAGGAAAAGTGACGCGCTCATTCCAGAGGAAATAGCCATATCCGAAATGTATCCATTTTGCTATGAAGTGGGTGGGTCAAGGTGGCGTGTCTCTTTAACCTTGTTAAAGGACGCAGCAGCTGTATTTATTGACGTATGCAAATTAATTCAGGGGTGGTTCTAGGAAAGGAAAAAAACAGGAACAAGAATCAGTTTCACAATGCACTGCAGTTCGGAGTTCCTGGGTTAAGGAAAACGAGACGTGGCGAATATTTGGTGAATATCGGTGTTCTCCACGTGTAGACTACCGTGTTTCTACCGCATAGACTTCTGAGTGCTGTGTCAGAAAGGGTGAAACTATTGCATCTCCTGACTGAATTGCACTTTATTGTATCACACCGGTAGTCCAAGTTTTTTGTTGCTAAATGGGTGATGACAAATTGGAATTGCAGTTGGCTTGCCGCAGCACCAACAACATTCCCTTCTCGGAGTTTTCTATAAAATATAACAGCCCGGCGAGCCTAGTCTATGACATTCTCAATAATAATTCGTCTCTATTTTTCCCCGTTTCAGCACAGCAAACCATGCAGGATGATTTACTGATGGACAAAAACAAAGCCCAACCTCATCAGCTGCAAGATCCAACAGTAGACCCTCCCTCCACCCCGACCCCCTCGGATCCCCCTACTTCAGAGGAGAGCCCGTCGAGTGTGAGCAACCAAGCAGCTTCGGCACTCAACAAAGAGAAAGTCCCGATGGAGTCTCCGATTCTGCCGGGTTTGAGTTTTCATCAGCCGCAGGAAACCGGTGGCACTCTGTCCCCTTCATTTGGTAGCACTTGGTCCACTGGAACAACAAACACGGTGGACGACAATTTTTTTCAAGGAATACCCTCAGTGAACGGAACGATGCTTTTCCAGAACTTCCCCCACCACGTCAATCCGGTATTTGGAGGAAATTTCTCACCTCAGCTTGGCTTGGCACAGTCTCATCCAGAGCAGCAAACCCAGCAACAGCAGCAGCCTCCGCAACGGAGATCCCCTGTTAGCCTAAACCAAGGTCCTTTCCCACAGAGAAACGCTTACGGTCACCAGTCTATCATGAACAGCAAGGCTTCGTCACCTGCGTCTTCTTCGGGTTGGAATAATCATCAAAATGCCGCTTGGAGCACAGCCTCCAATCCCTGGAGCAGTCTCCAGGCAGGCAGGGACCCACGGAGAGCGGTAGGGGTTGGCGTAGGGGTCGGTGTAGGGGTGCCGTCTTCAATGAATCCTATATCACCGATGAAAAAACCCTATACTAGCAACGTTATAGCACCACCAAAACCTCCGAGAGCTGGTCCCCTTACCCCGAAGTCTTGGATGGAGGACAACGCTTTTAGGACGGACAACAGCAACAATATGCTGCCTTTTCAGGTATGTTTTATACTAATAATGACACCTTTATCGAATTAGAAACAAAATCATTAACAGTTTTGTTATGTGACGTAAACGCAAAGCAGCAATTGTTAGAATATTGTTTATTGCGATTACTTCATGTCTGCATCACGAGATGAAAAAAGTTTACCAAAAGCATACAAAACCCATTAGAAAATAGTAAAGGTAACAGACAGTGATCAGGAAATGGCTAATTGTATTGTTCAGTATGGCCTATTTGATTAGGCTGTTATGATGTATTAGTATGATTAGGATATTATGACCTAATAATGCGACTGTTATTAAGGCTGTGAAAGTATACTGGTGAAAATAATCACACGTATTCATGATCACTACTTATGATTATTATTATCATTAACAGTATTCACTTTATTGTAATAACCGTTATTTATGAAAATCAGAAAATCTTTAGAAATAACTCTTAAAGGGCGCATTTCTCGTATGTGATTGGCTACATTTAGTATAGTGGGTGAGTCTTAAACACACCCCTGAGCAGCTCGCGGCTGTCATCATGATATATATATTTTAGCCAAATTATTAAGAAATTATCTTACTGATAATAAAGATTATGACGTTACATTATTACATCGTTGCAAACTAACATTTGTAACATTACTCCGACTGTCAGGCTCTCTGAATCTGTTTTTACTGTTTTGTAATGAACGATACACAAACTTCCCTAATGTACCAAAATGTGCTGTCGTTAGCTGAGTGTATCACAGTCGTCTTTTTCTCACCCCTAGTTATAAAATGACAGACCTTCATTACTCACTTCAGTCGCTTGACCAAGTAATGACCAGTAACCAAGTAATGAACGGTAACGGTTCAATAAACTGATTGTAAAGATTTGTTTGGAATGAAAACAAAAAACGGGTCTGCTAAAGCTATTTCAGTTCAACCTGAATAAACGGGGAGAATAAAGGGAAATGGTATGATGCCTTTCGGAGGTATTAACCAAGAAGATTTTGCACTAATTTAAAGGAGATTATTTTACTAAAGACCGTTTCCAATGTAAGACAGGTGTGCTATGCCTAATTTGCTAACACTACAGTGGAGGTGACAGTCGTGTACTGCTAGTGTGCTGACAAACCAAAGATATGCCCATGCCCCTCATGTGCTATCCCATTTGCCCATTATTTTTATGGTAACACTGTTTTTGGTATACATATGGCCTTAAGAGTTATTTAGCAGTACATAGTCTTATTTTATAGAAAATATTACATAGGTTTTCGCCCATTCTACTCATGAACCTGTGCAACCTGTACATTTAATTTCGCTCACCAGCGACCCTTGAAAAACCAAGGATTATGGCCTTAATAGCCCAAATATATTTAACTGCGCACCTACATGTCTTTATCTGCCTACATTTTTCATTTTATGTGCACTCATGCTCTTTGTGAAGAAAATATCCTTGAATGGATCCATGTAGTTGTGTATTACTCTAATAAAGAAGCGCCATTTTTTTTAGGTCCTTATTATTCCCAAAACTTATACCATTATTTTTTTCTTGGCTTTTTATGACTGATAGTTTGTGAGTGGGGGCTTACTTGACCACAATTTACAGTGAACTTACAACCTACTCAGCATTGCTGTCACTGCTAACAATGCTGACTTGGTTTCTGTTTGGGTAAAGCATTTGCAGCACAGTTTTCCCAGAAAGCCATTTTGCCTTCAACAACCTTAACTGAAGCATTGCAACTGGTCAATGTCCAAAACAGCAGTCCCGGAGAATTATTGGAAAGTGGTTTTGACTGCAGAAAAAAACACACTTTTTCATGACAGTCCAAACCTTGCTATTTACTGATTTATGTATCTCATTTACAGATTTAAGGTCAGAAAAATATTGCTAGCTGGCACAACCCCAAAATGGTGTAATTTCTCATCTGTTTTGTGTTCTCATCTGTCTTGTGTTCTTAAATATTCTGTTTTGTATACATTAATACCTTTACATCTGTTGTAGGCTGGTCATGGGCTTTTTGAACATGCTCCAACCTCAGAATTGGGTGAATTCAGTCCTCAACAGAGTGGGCATGATTTGTTCAACCAATCAAATGAGTGCCCCTGGGAAAGAGAGTGTGAGCCAAAAAAAGTTACAGAAGGTAGTCAGGGGACAAGATGTGCCAATGGAAACCAGCCTGGGATAGAGGGTAAAATCCCAGCCTGCTTGAAACATGTAGAGTAGATCGATAGTCTGTAACACTCTCTATTTTATTTAATGTGATTCTAGGATAATCAATTTGCTCTCTTTAGCTAGCACGTTGAGGCCCTTAACACAGGGACAAGGTCAGCAAGCCACTGGTCTCCCTGGTCAGAGTGCCCATTTCGTTGAAGTGAAACTCAGGCAAAGGAGACCATGCCAAAACAGTCAGACAAAAGTGATTTAAAGTAACTTCAGAGCAAACCAAGCACAATCAAAACAAAGGGCTTTAAAATGACTTTACAGTATTACTGGAGTAATTTTGTTTAGGGCTAAACAAAATTGCGTGTATATCCATTTCATGCCTTATGAATGCCATGCATTTGAGGTTCTTGCCAATTGAGGCTGTGCCAGATGGATTTTACTTTCTATTCTTCAGCTCTCTCCCATGTATGTCACATGAATGTGGGCATGTGCCTATACCCGTCTCTTGTTGGCTGCTGAATACCAGGTCAGGAATGCGGGGAATTCAATGTAACATGCCCACGTTAGGTAAAAGCCATACGAGGCCATGTTTAAAATGAAGGTCAACTAGACACTGTCAGGGTTAATTGTGCACCGTTTCATGATTCCTCTTGTGTTAGATCAGATGTTTGCATTTTTATGCAGTTGTCTTGACAAGATTTGCAGTCAAATTGACTCTTGATTGTTATATGCAAATGGTCAGGGTTCGTCATTCGTCTTGCCGTCACAAGTTTGGAGGGTCGACAACCAGTTTAATTTGCATTATTTTAAGAAATGGCATTCATTGTTTTACTGTGTGTGCAACCTTGACTCTTATTAAAGGATCTGTAATTATGTCATATTTTTGCATTGTAATTTTGGAACATTTTCTTCAAAGATTTAGTGCGATAGTGGAATGATGGTTGTTTTGGTTGCTCGACTGTACTTGTACATGAAGTTAAAATGTTAACGCAGCGAAGCTTAGCTGAGCAACACAAACTAAATAACAGACGTAACAATACATCTCTGAAATGTCTCTACTAGCCCAGGAAAATGGGGAGATCATTCCTGCGCACCATAAAGAAGCCATATCTCATTTGCACCAGGCCTCAGTCCAAGTTGGAATATAACAGTGGATGACAAAATCAATGTCTGCTTCACAAACCTGTTAACACTTATGCTTAGCTTGTCCTGTTGAGGAGACTTTCATATTTGGTTTGTATCCAATAATGTGGTTCATATAATTTTGCTCATAAACTCACATATCCTGGTTTTGGGCAAGATGTAGAGACCGTTTGAGAATAGAGAACCAGTACAATTGCCTCTAGTCTGTATGGTATATTCTGGCACTCGTACATACAGAACAACATGATGTATTATCACAACATAATATTACTAATATTATACACTACTCAAAAAAATTAAGGGAACACGAAATCATCACAATAAAGCAGCAAGTCAATTCAACTTCAGGGATATCAATCTATCCAGTTAGGAAGCATAAGCGATTGTGAATCAGTGTCACCTGTTTTGGTGCAAAAGAAAGTGACAACAGGTGCACTGGAGAGGCAACAGCAAGACAACCCCCAAAAAGGGAATGGTTTTGCAGGTGGTGGCCACAGATAATTGATCTCTCCTCACCCTTCCGGACTGATTCTTCTCTAGTTTTGCATTTTGCTTGTGTCCTAGTCACTACTGGTAGCATGAGGCGGTACCTGCAGCCCTTTCAGGTTGCACAGGTAGTCCAGCTCCTCAAGGGGATGGCACATCCATATGTACCGTTGCAAGAAGGTTTGCTGTGTCCCCCAGTACAGTCTCAAGAGCATGGAGGAGATACCAGGAGACAGGCCGTTACACGAGGAGAGCTGGACAGGGCAGTAGAAGGGCATCAACCCAGCAGCAGGACTGGTATCTGTTCCTTTGTTCGAGGAGGAACAGGAGAAGCACTGCCAGAGCCCTACAAAATTACCTCCAGCGGGCTACTGGTGTGCATATTTCTGACCAAACTGTCAGAAACAGACTCCATGAGGGCCCGATGTTCTCGGGACCTGTGCTTACAGCCCCGCACTGTGTAGCTCGATTGGCATTCGCCGGAGAACACCAGAACACCAGGTTCACACTGAGCACATGTGACAGGTGTGAAAGAGTCTGGAAACACCGTGGTGAACATTATGCTGCCTGCAACATCATCCAGCATGACTGATTTGGCGGTGGGTCAATGATGGTCTGGGGAGGCATATCCTTGGAGGGTCGCACAGACGCCACGTTCTAGCCAACGGTACCCTGACTGTTGTTAGGTACTGGGATGAAATCCTCAGACTCATCATCAGAACTTACACTGGTGCAGTGGGCCCTGGGTTCCTCCTGGTGCAGGACAATGCCCGGCCTCATGTGGCCAGAGTGTGGAGGTATTGACGCCATTGACTGGCCTTTATGTTCCCCAGACCTGAATCCAATTGAGAACCTCTGGGACATTATGTGTGGTGCATCTGACGCCGCCAAGTTGCACCACAGACTGTCCAAGATGTCACTGATGCCCTGATCCAGGTTTGGGAGGATATCCCCCAGGACACCTTCCACCATCTCATCAGGAGCATGCCCAGACGTTGTTGGGAGTGTGTACAGGCACGTGAGGGCAATACACACTGAGTCACATTATGAGTTGCCGTGATGAAATTCTTGCAAATTGGAGCCGTCTGTGATTTCCATTGTTTACTTTGATTTTCAGTGTGAGTTTGAATCCAGCCCTCAATCGATTGGTAAATTTGGTTTCCATTGACCATAGTCAGTTTTGTTCTCAACAAATTACACAATGCACAGTAAAGATTTTGATCTCTAATACATTTTGTTTATTGAGACCCGATGTGTGATTTAAGTGTTCCCTTAATTTCTTTGAGCAGTGTATATTATCCTGACCAAGAAAATGAAGGACAATCATGTGGAAGAAGTAAGTACACCTCCTGGAAAGTTTTTGTTTTACATATTTAGACAAATATATCTTAATTTCAACACTATTGACAGATTAAGGTAACATAATTTAAAAACTGTCACTGAAAGGTTATGCTTTGCAATCATTTATTCATCAGAAGTCAACAGAAATGCAATTTTATAGTGTGGTGTTGATTCCTTTGGCTGAAATAACTTAATGTAGCCTTTTCTGCCAACTGTTAGTCTCTTACAATGACTGGGAGGAATTTTGCCCATCTCTTTTATACAGTATTGCTTCAACTACGTCATGTTTGAGGGGTTTCTTTAATGCACAGACTGCTCCTCCAATCACATTTTGATATGATTGAGAATTAAGCTTTTACTCTGCCATATCCCTCCATTTCTTTCTGAGCCATTCTGTTTTAGCTTTGCCCATGTGTTTAGGGTCATGGTTCAGTTGCCATATCCATATTTGGTTCAGCTTTCTGACATTCACATTCTTCTCAAGAAGTCTCAGGTACAATATGGAATTCATGGTTGATTCAGTACTGGCAAGTTGTCCAGGTCCTGTGGCAGCAAAGCAGCCCCAAACCATAATGCCACCGCCGCCATGCCTTACATTGGTATGAGATCCTGCTTTGTTTTCACTAGACATGGAATCTGGCATTGCATGCAAAAAATTGGCTTTGATTCATCTGTCCAGATCATTTTGTTCCAGTAGTTTTGCTCTTTACCCAGGTATTATCTGGCAAACGTCAGTGTTGTCTTTTTTCTTTTTTGAAAGCAGAGGATTATTTCTTTCCAGACCTCACATGTAGGCCAAGTTCATGCAGTTTCTTTTTGACAGTTCACTGATGCATTTCAACACTGATATTGGCATGAGAGTTCTGTAGATCCCTAAATGTTACCCTGTGGTTCTTCAAGACTTCTATAAGATCTTTCTGTCAGCTCTTGGACTGAATTTGTGGGGCAACCTGTACTTTTGTAGATTGCCAGTAGTCTGGGATTTTCTCAATGTGTGGATGATCTATCGGACTGTAAAATTATGTACTTAAATTGCTTGTAAATGGCTTTAACTCCTCAAAGACTCATACACATCAATCATTTTTATGTTTTTTGTGATGGTAATTTTTTTGTGTATTATTTTTTTACGCATAAGGAGGTTGATTTCTGTTTCTTTTAATTGCATAAATGGTTTGAAAGTAAAAAAAAATCTGTGATTTTGTTCAATTGGGTGGCCTTTATCTCAGTGCATGTGGTTGGAATTTAGCTGAAATATGCATGTGTCCCAATATGTAAAGAAAATGACAACTTTCCCCATGGGTGTACTTACTTTTTCACATGACTGTATATGTTGGGAAGTTCCTCATTGTTGTCTTCATTCGGGTAGGTTGCAAGCAAGTTTCAAAGGGAAAACGACAATGGCGCTTCTTATCGGACAAGTTCAGGTAGCCCCTCCCAGTTATTTTCGATTTCATGCCTAGTGATTTAGACACTGCCTGTGAATGAAGCCCCTCGCTCTCTGTGTTCCGGATCAGGAGAGCACGCTGTGGCGGAAAAAAGAGGGGGAGGGGGAATGAAAAGCTCAGCGTTTTCAAGTGTTTACCGTTTGTACCAAGTGGGCAGATTTTTATCAGCCGTGGCAGTGGCGAATCCAGAGAGGGCAGAATAACGCTTTTGAATGCTCAGCCGAACGCACAACAATAGTGCTGGTGCGCAAACAATGTGGCCCCCGAGGCTAGGGCAGTGGACACACAGGACACAGCTGCCAAGGACCAGGCCTGACCCCGAAGTCCTGAGCGCTGCTCACACAGTTCGCAAACACACTCTGCATGTCACTCCCTGACTCGTCGACACCCTCCTTTAATCTCATTCACTAATCCTCTGGCTTACTCACTCACCTGCCATAAAAAAGCTATTATGATGCGATACTCTGCTAGAATGGTTCCATTTGATTCTCAGGTCATTATCAAAAAAAGCTCCAGAGTTTTTTAGTCTCGAACCAGGAAGTGGACCAGAGTAAGGTCTTTATTCTATGCCAAAATGCCAAGCAAATGGCCCTTGAATCATATAGCCCTCTGTTTGGCAGTGGACTTAATGAATGAGATCCGATTAATGTAGCTTTTGTAGTGTCTTTTCGGTAGTATGGGATAAAATGGTCCAACCACCCAGTTGTTTTTTTTATTCGTGTTGGTGGCCAATCCAAAGACAGCTGTCACCAGAAGAAATGAGAACGAAACTACCAGTTGGTGAATATGTTCAGAGTGGCCAAGTGGCAGGTCAGCTAGTCAGAAGAGGATGGCTTTTAAGTAGCAGAGGAAATTCCCGGAAATTAAACTTATATTTAACCAATAAGGCACAAAGGGGAGTGGCAGGTAGTCTAGCGATTTAAAAAGTCTGACCAGTAACCGAAAGGTTGCTAGATCCATTCCCCTATCCATCAAGGTGAAAAATCTGTCACTCTGTATCTGCGCGAGGCAAATTGTTTTTATTGCTCCTGTGTCTTGCTGTAAATAACCAGAACCACAAATCCCAGAGGTGCCTTATTACCTTTAAATGTCCTTCAACCAATTACCATTCTAGGTTCAACCTCCCCGGTACATTTTGTACTTGTGTAAATAAATTACATTTTTATTTTTATTCTAATCACTGCTCCTATTTCTGAGCCCATTATATGTTTTTAAGTGATACTAAGAGTATAGTTTTGTGAACTTTCCAGACTTGAGCATCATCAAAGAAAGCCTAGACTGTGCTGTCCATATGGCTAATGTCCAATTCACTCTCTTCTTTCTCTCTTCTTTATCCTCTATCTCCTCTCTTAATTTCTGTTGACTATCGGCTGGTCTTGACTGTCTGATTGATATTTGCTGGGATTAAAGGGGTAGCTAGTCAAGGGCTACTTTGATGATCCAACAATGCCAGGCCGGTGTGTCAGGACATGAAAACCTCTGGCTTCCATTCTGCCCTTAAGCAAAGCGAACCAACAAGAATGTCAACTGCAAAGCAAGCGAATCCATGCACGTTTTCCACGGGTTCTGCCGTGTAATATCAGAAACACAGTTCTTGCGATCGTCTTCAATGAGTTGATTCAAAAGAGACCCTCTTTTAAGTTGATGTCCGGTCTCTGCTGAACTTTCAACCAATTGCTACATTTACGTTTTATTGGAGGATGAAGCTATTATCAAGATATCGTCTGTATTATCTCACAATAACAGTCTTAGGCAACATCCACTGTGATTGGCAATGGTGAAGTAGTTGTTGTCATGCTCTACTTTGATTAGCAGCTCTGATAACTAACCTCCGACCCCTCTCTTCTCTTTCAGGACCGGAATCGGCCCTTTGATGCATTTAGCTTGCACTCTTTGGAGAATTCCTTAATGGATATGATAAGGACAGACCATGAGAAAGGTAAACCACACCCAGCTTGTGGCCCACCAATGACTATCGCTGATATAGTGTGGAGGAATCATTTTGCAGGTTAGGAATATTCCTACATCCACGCTTGTTTTGTGTTGTTGGCTTCATGGGAATCATATTTTTATCCTTTGTTTTTGCTCTATTTGCGCTATTTGCCTTCGCTACTACCAACACAATCCATATTTTATATCAGTTGAAAATTATACACAATAAATTAACCGCTGGCCTCACCTGCAAAAATCTCACACAATGTTTATGCCCTCTGTGTGCAGTGATGGCTTTTTTTTTTAGCTTCTTTACAAGCTGCTTCTCTGCATTTTCTAGTAGCCAAGTACACATTTTCTACATTTTTTGTTCCTGGATAAATATCGGGGTTGTATGGTGTGTTTTCAAATCTGATGTCGCTCTGTGTGATAGCGTGTGATTGTTCACGTCTGGGTGCTCCTTGAATTCCTTTTTGAAGGGCTGTTTGTATGAGTGTTTGTGTGTGTGAGTGCACGTGCACTATATGTTTTATATCCATAATCATTGACAGACTTTTCTTTGATTTCTTTATGACACGGTGAACATTTTTGTGGTTGGGTTTTATGTCTCTGTTTTGTTTAGTATTTTACGCAGAGGGATACAAGGAAAAGGAAAACTGTTAGGAAACAGACTCCTGGACTGTTATACGACAGCAACATTGAGTCTAGCTCAATTGGATCAATTTAACTGGTTTACATGTGTCTGTTGGATTGCTAGGAACAAGCAAAAATTATCAAGTCCAAATGGCTGGCATAGTTTCTTTGATACAGTACAATGAAACAACAAATCAAAGAAATTAGTCAAATGTCTTCATTGAGGGAAATACAAGGTAGCCATAAACCTTCTTTATCTAAAGAGCACAGAGAGTTCACAGTGAAAAGCAACAGGTTGTTTTGTATGAAGTT
Organism: Esox masquinongy; assembly: GCA_016801175.1. NCBI lineage: Eukaryota > Metazoa > Chordata > Actinopteri > Esociformes > Esocidae > Esox > Esox masquinongy. The sequence continues at coordinate 33,555 of JACXGI010008318.1, forward strand.
TCTCCTCAAATCCTTTCAACACCACATGTTTATCAGACAACAGGCAAAGATTGCTTTGGGATAATTTTGTCGGAGTAGGTCATGTGCCTTTTATGAAAACTAACTCCATTGCTTTCAGATCCCTGTCGGCTCATTGGCCCCTGTCATGTCTACTGTTTTCTTAGCCTGCCAGACAATGGAAACCTTTGGGAGGTGTGGAGTTGGGGGATATTATGAGTAGTGGCCTGCTGCTTTCTCATGCATAGATTCTCGTTTTTTTCAATATTTGTGTCAAGAGAGAGCATTGTTTCATTGCCACAAAGGTCACCCGGGCCAGTACTGACTTCACTAGGGGGTTAGAAAGGTCAAAGGTCGCCCAGGCCAGGCCCGACTTCACAGGGGGGTCAGAAAGGTCATAGTTCGCTCAGGCCAAGCTTGACTTCATGAGAGGGACAGGGATGGAGAGACTTGGAATCCCCTGCAAATGTTCCTGTATGGTTGTAAATCAGCCTGAGAGAGAGAGAGAGAGAGAG
>JACXGI010008319.1:9317-34064 GCA_016801175.1 Esox masquinongy
AACATAACTTTGGACCACTCAGCAGCAGTCCAGTCCTTTTTGTCTTTAGCCCAGGTGAGACGCTTCTGACGCTGTGTCTTGTTCAAGAGTGGCTTGACACAAGGAATGCGACAGCTGAAACCCATGTCTTGCATACGTCTGTGCGTGGTGGTTCTTGAAGCACTGACTCCAGCTGCAGTCCACTCTTTGTGAATCTCCCACATATTTTTGAATGGCTGTCAAGTCAGCAGTCTTCCCCATGATTGTGTAGCCTACAGAACTAGACTGAGAGACCATTTAAAGGCCTTTGCAGTTGTTTTGAGTTAATTAGCTGATTAGAGTGTGGCACCAGATGTCTTCAATATTGAACCTTTTCACAATATTCTAATTTTCTGAGATACTGAATTTGGGGTTTTCATTAGTTGTCAGTTATAATCATCAAAATTAAAAGGAATAAACACTTGAAATATATCAGTCTGTGTGGAATGAATGTATACATTATACAAGTTTAATTTTTTGAATGGAATTACTGAAATAAATAAACTTTTTGATGATATTCTAATTTTATGACCAGCAACTGTATAAGTCCATCTCCTCCCAAGGAACATTTTTGCAATTGGGACCTATTAAGTCGGGTGCAATGGTTTTTCAGCAATTCTGAATTTGTGAAAAAATTTGACAGATTTAAACCTTTACACAAGTAAGTTTTAAAATATCACTGAAGGCCCCTCAGCGTGATTTCTTAATGCACATTATTTCAGTATGCACTGACAATTCCATAATTGTATATTATGACAACAAAAATTGCCACCACAACAGCCCATAAACTGGAGCCTCATTCAGGACTCCATTCAGGATCTCCAAGAAGGCCAAATACTCCGAACTGCTGTTCGGGGCATGTGCTCAAACAACAGTTACCCTCTCATCCACCGGGGTAAACTCCAACATACCCGCACCCCGCCCGGCGCCTCACACCCTGGGCAACTCCAGAGAAGAATAGAGTCCATCCCCTATCCAGGAGTACGGTTCCAGAACCGAGACTGTGTGTGGATGTAAACCCCACCAGATCTAACCGATAGCGCTCCACCTCCACTATAAGTTCCGGCTCCTTCCCCCACAGAGAGGTGACGTTCCACGTCCCCAGAGCCAGCCCCTGCCGCCCGGGTCTGGTCCGTCAAGGCCCCTGGCCTTCACTGCCACCCATATGGCAGCGCACCCGACCCCAGCGGTTCCTCCCATGAGTGGTGGGCCCATACGATGGAGAGGGGGTGCCACGTTGCTTTTTCGGGCTATGCCCGACCGGGCTCCGTGGCAAACCTGGCCACCAGGGGCTCGCCGGCAAGCCCTCCCTCAGGGCCTGGCTCCAGACGGGGGCCCCGGGCTTTCTCCGGGCAGGGTAATTCCTTCTCTTCCTCGCTTGTGCATAGGGTTTTTTTTTAACCATTCTTAGTCTGGCTCCTCCCCTGAGAGCACTTTGCCATGGGAAACCCTACTCAGGAGCACTAAGGCCCAGACAACACAGCCCTCAGGTTCATAGGAACACACAAACCTCTCCACCACGATAAGGTGATGTCTCCCGGAGAGGAACTACCCAATAGCCACCCTATTTTCACAAGTGGACGTCTCCTTGGGTGATCGTTTAATTAGTCAGAGTAGCAACACATACCCCTACAGAGCTGTTATAGAGAGCAGTCTGAATTATGGAAGTGATGCTTTAAAGACACAATTTTCAGCCGGTTTGTTTTTCAAGGACACCACAAGCCACATGGATGTCACGGACCCTGCAGGAGATAACAAAGGACTTCTGAAAAGGGCTGCCTATTCAGCGAGTAGTACAACATTCGAAAAGATCGGCCCAGTTCATAGCGATATCTTCTTTCAAGAGAAACTCATGTTAAACAGCGTGGACATAAAGGTTAGGATGGTATGCTGTAAAGATTAGATGAGTTCTGTTTTATGGGGTAGGGGATGTGCGTTATCGTCTGCACATAGTTTCAGCATCACTGTTTGTCAAGAAAGTGACTGTATCACCAGCCGTAAAAACTTGGTCATGCTCAAGCACTACTTTCAACCAATGCAAACTACCCTATTGAAGGGTGTGTATGAAGACTTTTAGTTTACCTGCGGGGAGTCGTGTTTGTAACCAGGAAAACCTATTTTTAGGACCCCTACCAAAATCCATTGTTGTTGGATTGGTGGACAATTACAGTTTTACAGGAAGTTATACAAAAAATCCATTTAATTTCAAACATTATAATTTGGTGTTTATGGCTATGTATGTGGACGGTCAACAATTTCCTGGCAAACCATTCCAACCAGATTACACATCGGGATCAGCAGTGCGTGAATTTTACCAATTGGCCCTAGCTTCAGGAAAACACCTAAAGGAACAAGCCATGGCTATTGACCGGTCTGACTTCTTACACGGCTATGCTCTTTATGCATTCAACTGTGCACCGGATGAGGAATGTGGTGAGCACCTATCCCTGATTAAGTCTGGAAATGTCAGACTTAAGATGAGGTTCAGACAAGCACTACCCCACACGATTAATTTGGTTGTTTATTACATTTTTGACTCCATTATCAGTGTCCAACAAGAGGCAAGTCATGGTTAGCTACCACTAGGAAACATTATCCAAACAGATGAGAAATTAATACTGCAGAGTTGAATGGCATGGTGAACCAATTTTCATCTAGGACTAATTTCTACAGTGTGCTGGCATGTGACCAAATACCCGGTGGACCTGTCCAAGATGTAGCATCAATGATGATTGTTAATACACACCCATCTAATCACCCCAGAGAACATTGGCTGGCTATTTACATCACAGATGAAGCCGTTGGAAGGTTTTATGACAGTTTTGGAAACACCCCAGATTTTATGTATTTTCCCAGGTCAATCAAGGTTTTTCTGCAAACCTGTAAGAGTATAGAATACAGCTCAAAACAAGTCCAGGATGTGATTTTGCCCACTTGTGGACAACATTGTGTATGCTCTTGCTATTAAATGATAAGAGGTCTGAGTTACAAAGATGTTATATCTTTTTATACTGATGATTTACAGAAAAATGATATGTTAGTCTCCAAGTTTGTATCTAAGATGTATCAGAGTAAGCGTGATAGACAAAGGTTTAATTGTATACAGCATGCTCAATCTTGTGAATCATTTAATTTGTGTCATGGTTGTTAAAGAAAGACAGTTAAAAGTATATCTTATGCCTGTTTTATTATTCAAAAATAGAGGCAATTGTAAAACAACATCAATGTTTACATAGTATTATTCATACAACAAATAGTCAAGGCAAAAACATACACTTTGACAGTGAATCACAAATGATTAATAAAACAAAATAAAAACACATTAAAATGGAAGCCATTTTGTGGGGTCTGTGGTAGGGAATACAAAGAAAACTTTGGTTGGTTGATAACCAGTTGCAGGGAGAGTGGTACTAGAAGTAGGTGCCGGGGGTGTGGCTAAATAATCCAGTGTGTTGCCAGGCGTTTGTTTGTACAAATTGATTTTACACCTTAGAAGCTCATTTGGAATAGTTGTAAAAGGCATGTTGAGACATGCCATGGCCTCTAAAAACAACCCCCAACCCAATGGCCTTTTAGCGTCAGCAATTTTATTGGTTGCTGTCACACTTTTAATCAGATCCAACAGGTGCGAACCCTTCATTATCTCTGCTTTGAAAATGAATTCACCATTTGAAGTCCATGAAGTCAAATCTTTAGACCTGAGCATTCTATTTAGAATATATTCAACATTCTTCTTACTCCTCGCAGGCACATTGGCCAAAATTTCATCAACAAGGTTAACATTTTGATCAGCAGTTTGGTTAGTCTTAGTCATGTTTACTACATCAGCCCCAGTCTCAGACCCGGGTAGACTTAAAGTCAGTGTATTTGTGTCAAGCTCACCCTGTCTAACAACAGTCAAGAATCTTTGTAAAATGGCAGAGTATCTTTTAGCTTTTTCATGTAAATTCATTTGTGACAGAATTCGGGAACAGTCCTATCGCAAAATTTGAGTTTTGCTTTTTATTACATTTTATAAAGGTCCAGACTCAGAGCTTTGTAATGGTATATAATACAATACTGTTTGATAAAGTTATGGGAAAGATATGCTGCTTTAAATGTTGATAATCTGCTTTACTTAGTTCTGAGAAAAAAGCCTTGAAAGATTCACACTTGCCAAAGAGCTGGTCTTTGTTTACGCCCATTCAGCATAGTTCAAACCCTCTTAGGCTTTAACCCCACTCACCTATTTAAGTATTCAAATGGGGACACTCTGACCTTGTGTTAAACTGGTCTGGTTGGTCTCTAATAAACACATACTATATCAAACCAAATAAAATTTTTAAAAAAATCACATGGACTTGATACATCAGGTATAAACAGTACAGTGAAAGTTAAAGTAGCTTTGCAGCAGGATTCATAATAAATAGTAGCAGCAATGTAAGTGCAGATAGTTTGAGTGCAGGTGGACAGCCACTGAGCCATTATTAGAGTTGGGGAGTAACGGATTACAAGTAATGGATTACAATAAAAACAGTAACTGCAATCCATTATGTTACCAACAAAAATATTGTAATCGGATTACAGATACTTTTGAAAAAATTTATGATTAATTTTGGATTACTTCAATTGAAAAAGAATAGGTGCGCGAAATAATTATGACATGTTGTAAGTTTGAGTATTATTTAATGTTATAAAAACATCGTTATTTGAACCAAAATATGAATTGCACGCCTCAGTTGTGTGTGTGATCATCATGTGCGCAAAGGTGGACGCGCATAACCAGTTTAGTGACGGAGGAAGCGCTAGTTTAAATTTCTCCGGTTTTGGTTGGTTGGATGGCCTGTAAAAACAGAGTATATCTTCAATAATATTAGCCGAGTCATATAAAATGTTATTTAGTTATCTACTTGACGCATAATTCTCAGAACAATAATAGGCAATAGGCCTACCTGATGTTATATCTTTTTCAAGTTTCAAGGTTTATTTGTCAAATGCACCAAACAACACAGCCAGGACGAGTTGCACCGAAAAACTTTTACAGGAATTGTTTAATAGATTAGGCAACTATTTGTTAGATAGCTGTAACATGGCGCTGCCATCAAGATAAAACGTAGAATTTACCACAACATTTGAGGAGAAAAGGTGTGTTGGGAAGCACTCTGCCAAAGGATGATTATTTGCATTTGACGCGGCCACATCAACCCCGTCCATACAGGTAGGCTATGTGATTCTGCTTGCTTTGCATCTCAGAAAATTGTGTTCATTGGTTATCATTGGCTGCTGACGTCATTTACTTTAAGCTAAGAGTGCAGGTTCATAATCACAGTTTATTTCTTTCATTTGCGTTTTGAAAATCCATCACTGGTGGCCATAATAATTGCAGGTCATGTTCACACGGGTAAATCTTATTTCTATGCGAGTGTTCATGATTGCAAACGTGCATCCGCGTGCCGGGGGTTTCTGCAACATTTTCACAATGTTGGTTGTGGAGCAAATCATCAGACTACTGCAGATTTAGTTTATGCGCAAAAAGCTACGGATATCTTAATTTTTATGTACAACAATGTCAATACCCTTTTCGAGTAATTGCCATTTATTTTTCAACAATGTTTTGAAGCAATTAAAAACATGAATAAAACACAAATAACAGAATAGGCTTAAGCATCATTAGATTTTGGGTTATGTTCAGATAAAAATTCACATTCTGGAAGATCGAGGTTTATTGAATTAATTGGAAAGACTGAATATCTGACAGACCTTTAGCATGCAATGTAGAGATGTAGGCCAATCGTATTGAAGTAAAAAGAAATGGTTTAGAAATCCATTTCCAAAGGCACTGTAGCCTACAACACCCATAAGGTAAAATGTGAATTCCGTTATTTGGCCAGCTATGTAAACTCTATCATTGATTGATCCCGCAATAGGTGTTGAGTTGGTTATAGGCTATTCCTATTTGTTTTCCAATGCCTCTTAACATGAAAGTAATCTAAAAGTAATTCAAAGTAATCAGATTACGTTACTGATGTGGACAGGTAACTTGTAAATATAACGGATTACATTTAAAAAGTAACCTACACAACCCTAGTCATTATAGGGTTATAGATTAGGAATAATCGCACACACCTGGATGAATGACTGGTCAATCAGGTATCTTATCTAAGTAAGTGACGTGCTCAGGTTTGTGAAGACTATGCAAACATAATAGCTAAGCATAATCACACACAAGCTAGAAACCAGGAAATGTTAGCGAGCTGGTAAGTTAATGTTGTTACCTAGCTAGCTAACATTAACAGTAATGTTAGTAGCTATAGCTAGATAACTAGCAATACACATGACTTTGACAACTTTTTGAAAAGGAATTATCTGTAGCTAGTTAGCAAACGTTACACTTACCCGCATACATGAAGGAATGTTTCGTGGCAGACTGAAAAAATTATATATTCTCTGATTACGTACAAAGTCCTTTGTTTTGCGTTTAGTCTGACCTTGTTTACAACGCATCTTTTTGCTACCGTTCACATTCAAGGCGTTCAATACTTCAAGAATCTATGCAGCTTTCATTGTCGCTATCATAACTGCCATGGTTGACCTTTTCTTGTAAATGTAATCCGTGGACAGTTGTTTTATACATGAGGAGCTAGCGTTTTCTTTCCACCATTGGCACGGCAATGAAATGCCTCAATTTTGCCTGAATGTTTTGAACAGTATCAAAGTCTGGGATTTCCTCATGTCGTCCAATTCATCTTCTGAGTCATGACATCATTGTACTATAGAAAGTAGTATCTCACAACTTCAGATTTGTTGATAACACCAGCAATTCAGGGCAGCAATGTGATTCACTGCTGTAGCAATGCGATCGCAGTTGTCCATTTTTGAAAATCCCGAGATCACAATGATTTACTGATGAAGCAGTTGCGTTATGACAAAAGCTGGTTACTCGATAGACCAATCAGAACTCAGTATGTCAGCATGTCCAGCCCATTCATTATCTCAGCCAATTGAAGGAAAAGTCCTGTATTTACCGCTGGTTAAACAAGAGTTTTAGTTTTAAATTTTATTCGTATTTACATTTCGCGTACTAGTTAGTTATTAAGTTACATTCAAGTTCACAACTTCAAGAAGGCATTTCTGCAAAAAAGACAAAATGTCCTAGAACACGTTTTTCGTCTTACAAACGGCTCTCCTGAAAAGTAGTGGCATGCGACTAAAGCCCGGTTTCCCGAATTCTGTCACATTATCAGTCTTCATCAGTATTTTGCGTATCGATGAGTCCAAATTATTTTCAACAGATTGTCTTACATCGGTGCTAGTCGTTTTGGATTCTCTTAGTTTTTCTAACTGATGTTGTGGAAACATTTTTGGAAACATTTTCTGAGCATGATCCACGTTGTTCAATCATGTCTTGTTGCAATTAGACTGGTTAGGAATGGAACTGCAATGCTTAGTAACAGTAGTAGAAAACCTCCAGATTTGTTGGTGGTTTTTCTTTTCTTTGCGACTGAAGTGTTCTTTCTAGACATGTATATAGTTGGATTTTTCTCTCTTCACTTTATGCAGCTGTGATTCTGTCAAAGGTATATTACCGTGCCTTAGATTAAGAGCAATTTCACAGAGTGATAGAATGAGGTTGGTGGAAGCGTTTTCTAAAATAACTTTACATTGACTTGGCGGTGCCTTAAACAGCATCTTTAAAAGTGGTAGATTTCTACAAATGCATTTAGACAAGATCAAACTTTCTTAAGAATGTACACAACAGGCCAATCCCCGAAAAACAATCCTGTTCTCAGACGGTAGTCTTCTGTTGTAGCCTTAAAGTCTATAAGTAAATAACCAAAGGGTGGGTGCGTTGCATCTTTAAAACTCTCCATGAAGAACCAAGAAATGCCGGGGTATACTTGTCTTCCTAAAATACAAATCTGCTGATTGTCGCATGGGTTTTTAAAACAAGATGAGATCATTTGTGTTCAAGTTAATAGTTCTACTAGATTTGCCTTTAACAAACATCTTTTGGACAAGGTAGATGGGACTCAGGTTATGGTGGTGTGAATATTGTGTGAAAACTCTCTCCATCTCCAAACTCTCTGATGCACTTTTCATTAAATCGTCAATAATTAAAAGGTTGTTTTTCTGAATCGGTAACTGATTGTCATCACACAACAATGTTGGTAAACCTTCTATGAAAGGAATTTCTCTCACCTTCAACATTTCGTCATACAACGGTTGCCAACACGAATAAACCCAGATTATATTCTGAATTTCTTTGGAGAAAACAACATCAGCATTATCCAGCAACATCTTCACAAAATATGTTTTACCCGAGTTACTGGGTCCGCTAATGACACAGCTGAATGGGTGTTGTATTCGTGGGTCATACCCTCTACGGTCACTATCCATCGTAAAATGTGATTTATTATCCACAAGGCCTTGTGCTGTAATCGGGGAGCAGTACACGCTTGTTGTGTACAAACTCTGAAGCACTTGGACACTAATCTGTTTTTCAATGTGAACACTCTTATCTCTAGCAATTGTGTCTGCATTAGCAAGGACATGATCATCATCACCACCTTCGCCTTGTACATAGTTATCAACCAGTCTTGTTAGCGTCTCCAAATTTACAATACCCGAGTTGTAGATGTTGAGTGTAATGCCTTTTGCTTTGAGACAGGTCAGACCTTTAACAGTTTTGTAACCGTATGTCTTTGGGCCACCACTAACAAATTGTGCGATGCTGTCACCATCTGGTAACTCATTGGTCAAATCAACCAAGAATGGGCCTAGAGGGGGCACCCAATCCCTGTGGCATGTGACAAAGATCACTGAATCAGTGTCTGTGTAGAGCACACGTCCATCCAACTTCTCCAAGAGTGAATACAACTCGAGTCTAGCATAAGCGGTTGTGAACGTGGCAATAAAAATATTGCTGTTACGTGGTTTGATTGGTGTCTGTTTTGTGTAACGCCACTGTACCATCGCAACTGTGTCTGAGATGAAAGGGAAATGACTAACTTCTATTTCACTGGAAAAAAGGTAGTGGCTAAACTCCTCAGGATCTGTAATTAACACCGTGTTCATAAGGTTAGTCCGCTCACCCATCTTCCCCCAAAGACTATTCATTGCCAATTTAGCCAAAGATCGCCTAGCACTGTTTACAACAATGTTCTCCTTGTCAATCTGCACACCCTCCTTTTCATGATATTCACAAATATACTGTTCTTTAGCATCATTGTCAACTGCTGATGGCGGGAAGCCGCTAGCTTCCTGCTTGTGCTTCAAGAATGTTCTCATGTAAACTGCAAAATGATTATCTGATATCCTGGTAAAATCTCAAGCGTCGAATAATTTCACAATGCGATAACCTTTCTCAACTGCCTTAACCAGCTCAATAGAAACCCAGGTACCAGTTAAAGCTCTTTCTGAATCAGTATGTGAACAATCAGTCACCTGGTTTTCAGACTCGGCAGTAAAACAGGGTCCTCCCTCACATTTGTTGAAAATCTGCACAACTAGCTCTAGTGATTCATCAACCAAAAGCTCTGCATTACTCTGCGTAACACCTTGGAGTAACCCCCCAAACATGTCTTCATTATATTCATCAGCGCTCATGGTCGCATGTACCGAGGAGATCAGAGATTCACCAAACAACCTTATCTGTAGACGATCGGCGGGTCCTAGTACAAAGTCTGATGCTCTTACAATCAAAGTATCCAAGCCCTCCATAATGTGACCATAGAATGTGCCAAAATCATCAACTTCACCAATATTTTGGAAATTTACTGACTGTTGTAATTCCACATTATCAAATTGGTTACGTTGTGTCACTGTAACATCACCATCACCGGTTAGGGTTAACAAGATCGTCAAGATCGTCTAAAAAATGTGGGCTACTAATCTCGGTTGACAAACCTTGCATCTCTGGATTAATGTCTGTATCGCTGTGCAACAATATATCAACTTGCTCATGTGTAATCTGTAGATGAACCGATTCACAGTTTTGTACCTCTTGATGGGGTGACCCTGGTGCCGACACGCGGTGTCTTTTCGCTGTATTGTGAGTATTATCTATGGAGGTATCGCTGTGTGCCCTTGTGATAGGTACAATCTGTTGGATATGTGTTTAAGTTGATGATGTTCAGTGTCTGGTCTGTTGTTAGCACTATATTTCGCCATTTCTCTAGCTTAATGTGTAAATAATGATCCACTTACAGGCTAAAATATTATTCCAACTCAAACATACATTTACATACATCACAGTTTTGATGAGTTGACTGTAGAGATGTATTACCTTCAGCTTTCAAGCATTGTGTAATGGGGTAACTGAAACAAAAAACTCTGAAACTGTACAGCCACAAGGTGGGGGGGGGTAGTAGTCTCCAACATCACCCCGCTCCACACTGTTGGTTGATACATAGAGAACAAAGATTCAGCAATATGCAGATTGTCATAATGTTAATAACATTTTAGAACACCACTGAAAATGTCTGTGAATGTTTACACTTACACAAGAAGCATCGGTTCACAACGTTGCGTAAAATCACAACCTTGCAGTCCAGCTGACACCGATGTTGGTTACTTGGTCTGAAATAAAAACAATGTTGGTTAACAGAAGACCAAGCTTATACTGGTATTTAAAGCTGATGATTACTAAATGTTGAAAGACTACTTACCAAGGTCTGAAAGTCCAAAAAGGTGTTTTCCAAACAAGGCAGTGTTTAACTCCACTCATCCCTAAACCACAGATATAAAACAGACAATATGAAAGACAGATAAATAACTTAAGGTTTGGATTGGTCCATCATTTTCATTGTAATCCTTTTATACATTCTTAAAAAGTTCAAATGTGTCATTTGTTAGCTTTTATAATTGCAACACAATTCAAAACAATTATTTCAAATAAAATAACTTGTACTTACTATGTAAAAAGCCTACTCAGCGCTGGAAACGGCAGATGTCTTCTGTGGCAGCCGCGGATTTAATAATGACAACACAACCTGTAGGCCTCCAAATGGTTACGCCTCTTAACTTTGTCATTGGTTACACGTCACCGTTCATCACTCCCATAGGGATGGGGCTATAGACTACTGTAGTGCAGATCGCGATGGAAAATACTTACGGTTATGAAATCGTGGAGAAATTCCATAATCGGGACAATCGTAAATCGGGATAATCCTCACGAGTGACTTGAAAAAGTTCTCCCAGTCGCTGAAGTTTCCTTGACTGCTTGTTTTAATTTACAAGTAAAGCGCACACCTCTTCTCACGTGCTACGCAACCAAACATCCTCTGCAATGTATACTAGTCAGTGAAGCCGAATGGCTCTGCTAGCGTTAATAGAAGAATATTGTCAATTACAACAAAATTAAATTCTTAAATGTAGTCATGAGTTGGGTTTGTATTGTAATGGTATAAATAATAAAATAGTTTTCCAATTCATTTACAACAGTACTAGTCTAACCACTACACTTAGTAGTCTACAAAAAATGCCTCTGATCACGTCTCCACTTCCCCCTATTTGCAATTAACTGTCCATTCCATTACCTTTGAAAATAAGCAGTTGTCAGCAATGTTGAGCTCATTCAAACCAATTATGTTTATCCTAGAAGACATGCAGCTACGAGAGATGCAAGCAGAAAAAACCTGTTAACGAACTGCAAATTGTAGAAAATATGAATAGGATATACATTATTATACATACAGTGGATATAAATGATGACAGGTTATTGTAAGGTTTTTATTTTTCATTTTTCCCCCTCGAAGATTTCAGTTTGTTTTTCAATTGAATTGTTCACATTATAGGTTACATTAAAAGTGGAAAATGTTCTGACATGATTTATCTTCGTCTCATTCTTTTACATCACAAAAACCTGGCATTTTCACAGGGGTGTGAAGACTTTTGATATCCACTGTATATCTCTTTCGATTTTCTAATTATGATCTCGTTTTTATTGTAGGCTAATTGTTAACGCTTTCCTACTGAAAATGACAAGAGAAGACAAATAGCCTTAGAATATCATTTGCGCGGGCCAAAATAGCATTGACTATCTGCATGATCTGCACAGTACATGATGCACACAACATAACCGGGAGCTGTTATAATGAATTATAAAGTTATTATGAACAATCGACACATCAAATCGGCCTATCGTTAGCTAATAAGGCACATAAAATACGCACGGAAGTTCATGCACCCACATCACATGTCAGTACCGGTAAGAAATTAAATCTATTTTCACCTCTGATCCGCAAGAGGAGTGACTTGAAAAAGCTCTTGCCAGTCTTGACTACTTGTTTTATTTAACTGCTGGAGCGCATATCTCACTAATTGTATTGTATAGATTTTACTAATTTCTCCAAACTCTCCATTGAAAGAATGCAATCTTAAATTACGAAAAGACCCATTATTTCCATGAACCTATTATCGTTCTCTTCCCGGAGGATGCACAAGAATAAACGTTTTAGAACCACTTGAATGTGCTTCACTGTCCGCCAAGAAAGTGTCCTAAGGTTGAAGTCTTCGTGGGATCACGAAATATATATCCCTGCCTAACTGTATCCGTGACATTTTTATCCGATATGGAAAACATCCGTCTGATTTGTTGTAAAATCAATACCCAGTCAGAATTATATCTAAAGTTGGCGATATACAATCCGAAATATGCCAGGGATGGGGGATAATCAGATCTTAATTTTTCTCGGATAGCTTAAATAGGATACCAGACAGAAATGTGTCCGAAAGACAAAAAGGCTGCATTAAGTCCGCTAAATTGTTTTAACCTGTCTGGCTGTGGCCATTGATGTTGCACCTGCATTTTATATTATAGCTGGGCCAGTCTCAGATTTCTTACGATCTACAATTTAGTATTTTCGTAAAGATATTCCTATTTTAAAATGTGGAGCCAAGAAGAGAGTGTGTATTATAAACGGATGTCGCTCACCCTCTAATGTGTGCGTTTTCATTTATTTGTTGAATAGGAGCTTGAGCACGAATTGGGCCTACCTGGCCTGTGTATATGTATAGGGCTATAAAGGTGTGTGGGGTGTCTGATAAGGAGGCTATTTAAAATGAACGTCCCTCAAGACTGACGGTGCTTCTATATTATCATCACCTCACACACAACGTCAACAGTGTTTTAGGCTATTCATTGCGATGGAGAATGATACAAAGAATAAACTAGTTTTCCAATTCCTTTACAACAGTAGGCCTACTAGTCTAACCACTACACAGTAGCTTACAAATAAAGATTCCGATCACGTCTCTACTGCCAGCTATATGCAAATACCTGTCCATTCCATTACCGCGGAAAATAAGCTGTTTAAACAATATTGAGCTCAAACAAACCAATGATATTTATTCTAGAAGACCTGCAGCTACGAGAGATGCATGCAGAAAAAAACCTGTTAACAAACCGCAAATTGTAGAAAATATTAATAGGATATACATTATTATACATATATCTCTTTGTAATTATAATTTTGTTTATATTGTAGGCTAATTGTTAACTCTTTCCTACTGAAAATGACAAGAGAAAACAAATAGAATATAACAGTTCAGTACCGGTAAGAAGTGAAATCTATTTTCACCCCTGATCCTCAGATAAGTGACTTGAAAAATCTCTTGCCAGTCACCGAAGTGTTCCTGACTACTTGTTTTGTTTAACTAGTGGAGCGCATATTTCAATATTTTTTTTTAGATTACATTCAACTTCATTGTCATTGAACAAATACGGTACAACGAAATGCAGTTAGCATCTAACAAGAATTGTGAATAGAGGAGGGCAGAACATTTACTTGTATTAATTACACATCTGTAACATACATTATATGGGTGTTTTGTAAAGGCACTTTGTGACAACTGCTGATGTAAAAAGGGCCTTATAAATAAATTTGATTGATTGACATACAGATGTACAACATATGGATGTGCAATGAAGGCAAATGCACTACAAACGGCAATTCTAAATGCCATTAATCATCCTCTGCAATGTATTGTCAATGAAGCTGGCAACCATATACATTTAGAGATTTACATGCTGTTATAGTATTAGTTAACTATTAAAAACATTCTTTGATATTATTTTATTGTAATGGCTTTTTAAATGCTCAAGAACAATATTTATGTAATGGAAGAATATCCGATCAGCTGTTTTGAGCTAGAAACCAGAGTTGTTATTGGGATTGTTATTAATCGGGATAAAATCGTAAATCGGGATAGTTTTGGCCAGGATAATCCTGGCATGAAATTCTCATATTGTCCCAACTATATCATTACCATTAAATAAAATTGTGATACGGTTGGATGAAGCTAAACTAATTAGTTCACGTAGTTGTTTACATTTGATACTTCCGGTCAGGTAGAAATGCCGTTCTCGTTAGTTGAGTCTTCACCACCACATCACTTCATTTCATTTTATCAATTAAGGACAAACTCATCCGCTTACAATGATCATGCATACACATGTACCAAAGTCATCAGTTTTATTTTTAGCATTGTTTTTAACCCAACCATGACACAATAAACCTAGCCATAATGTCTGCCTGACCCAGGTTTAATTTCCCCTCCAGAATACCAATGTCGCTCACACAATGTATGTATTAAGTAGTGCTATGGTGGATAACTAACTTCCTTGTTTAAAACCCGGGATGTTTATCAACCTGAATGTATTACAGTTTGTGTCTGGGTTATTTTCTGTTATTGTGGACGATTACAATGGGCAGATCTGATCTTAAGACCCATTTCATGTTAAAATAATAAATGGGCAGAAACTCTCCAAAATCGTAAGTCCCAACCTCTTTATATTTTACACAAGAAATTCTACACTTGTTAAAATGGCACAAGTCCATGTTACATGCGCATTGTAAAACATGGAAGATCAACACCGGATGGTTATAAACCATCTATTACATACCCACTTATGTTAACATTGATTGCCTTGGGAATTTAACATTCCCGAACCCTGGCGCCCTATTGTTAAATATCGGATTTATCGTTACTTATCTCTACATCGAATGTCTGGTGAATTTTACATCCCCAGAACCCTGGAGCCCTATTGTCAAACATCAAAGTCACCATAAATTACAAACCGCACACCCCCATACCATATTTTATCCCCCGGACATGCATACGTCGTACAGGAAATTAAAACCCCTAACATACATGAACAACCTGTGACGGTGAAGTGACAGCTCCGTCATCTCCCGCTTTTCCCGGTTTCCAGTCATTCACGAACTCACCCCGGACTCCTTCATTGTCTTGTCTCCAATCATCACGCACACCAGGTCCCATTTAAGTCATCAGAGTGTGTTTAAATGTTTCTCCTCTGCTCCCCTCACTTGTCGGTTATTGTTCCCTGTCTCTGTATGTACACGTCAGTGGTGAGTGTTTCGTTTTGTTCAAGCCTTTGTTTTCCTTCAGTTTGCTTAAAGTGCTCGGTGTTTATTTCTATTAAAATATCACATTGACTTACGCTCTGCCTGCGCCTGGTCCCTCCTCTCCACCACTACACAACCGTGACACTACCACCCCGGAACATACATCACACCGGATTCCCACCTACCAAACTGGAAGTCCCGCCCACAAACCGGAAGACCTGCCTACTGTCAATCAATCATCCAAAAGTGACAGAAGCCATCCTATATTAACTACTGAAGGCTAACAAACTCATTGACTATACACAGACACTAATTGCAAGTTAAAAAGCCACAGGTGTGGGAAATTCCCCTTTAATTGCCATTTCCACCTGTGAGTGTCACCTTGTGTGTCTGTAACAAGGCCAAGCATTCAAGGGTATGTAAACTTTTGATCAGGGCCATTTGGATGATTTCTGTTATCATTATGATTTAAAAAGGAGCCAAATAACTATGTGATAATAAATGGTTTCATATGATCATTATCCTTAAATAAAAGACGTTTTTTTTGCATGATCAGTCATATTTTCAAAATTAATGCCAAAATATCACAATTTCTGCCAGGGGATGCAAACTTGAACTGTATTCAATTTCTACCCTCATCATCATTCTTCATCATTACACTTCAGTCACATGCATAGGTGTGTCTGGGTTGATCAGGGGGTTATCACCCATTCATCCATTGATGTCATTGCTATTCATTAGATTAGATACAAGTACAGTATGTACAAGTACAGTATGACAAAATGCAGTTAGCATCTAACCAGAAGTGCAAATAGAAGAGTACAAAAATGTACAAGTGAAACAATTAAGAACAATGTATGTTATAAGTGGGATGTATAAATGTACAAATTGAAGGTGCAAGGTGGCATGTGCAACTGAAACACAGGGATAACAGCAATGAGGTTCCTCCGGGGTAGACATGTCTATGAAACTGAAAAAGAATGCAAACAACATGTACACCATTTCAAGAATGATTTACAGTAGCCTACATGAAAATATAGAAAAGTTATTTGTCAATTGTATTGATGAAAAACAGTAACGTGTAATACATTTGCTGAATTGATAATTGGTGATCATTGGTATTTCGTTTCGTGAATAATTATTTAGCGTAATACATTTGTAGAATCTTAATCTTCAGTAAAATAAGCAGGGAAAATTCAAAGAGAGGTGATAGGATGTGGAAATCTTGTATTTCATTTGTAAGTTCATTCAAATTCAACCAAGACTCTATCATTCATCTGGGAGTATCGCGCATTCATCCATTGACGTCTTGATTTCAGTGAGGGGTGATTAGCGCCTGGGTACCATTAGCGGGCTGCCTGGGTACCAACGCTAAGTGCCGTGGGCTGTTGGCCGATTAAGATGGAAAACAAGGGAAAAAAACAAGTAAATAGTCTCTAAATAGTTTTCCGTTTGAGTTTAGAATTCTGACAATGGAACAATGTAATATATGCCCATTTAGGGAAAGTCATGGAATGAGGACGGTGGAGCTTTCAAAATGGCAGTTTTATTTTAATTACAAACTCAAACGTCAATTCCATAAACATTTGGTGGTCCTAGTGTTAAGTGTTCCCTTAATTCTTTTTGAGCAGTGTACATTTTCCTCCGCAGCATCACCAGCCAGCCACCGCTGTTCACCTACTGTGTTGTAATCAAACTATATAGAAACTATATACTTAATGTCTAATGAATTTGAAGAATTTTTGTTATTTTGTTACTCTCCAAATAAAAAAATGTAACGTGTGATACGTTTATAGAATTGTTGAGGATATTGTTTGTAGGTTAGGCTATTATGTTTTAATAACAGTATGTTGACTAGTCAAGGATATTGTTTGTGTTTAGTTTCGCGAATAATTATTTAGTGTAATACTGTCACGTTGTTGTAGAGGCAGGATGCATGGAGCAGAGCGATCATCAAACATCCCTTTATTATTCCTATAACTCACTTTGGACCGATTACAAAATAATAAAGAAGAGTAACATACATGAACTGAAGCAAACAGCAAACAATGACCAATGAACCAGAAGGCAAACCTGGGTAACTTACAAAAGGTCCCCAATTAGAGGCAATGCAGGGCAGCTGCCTCTAACTGGGGACAATCAAAACGGCAGCGCATAGATGCTTAGAGGCACCTCTATGAACAGGCCCTGACTGTGACCCCCAGGCGCATAGAGATGCCTAGATGCCCCCAGCCAGGGGGCAGGGGCTTGTCAGCCCACCCCTCAAGGGGTGGCAGTATGAGCCCCCCGTCAAGCCACAATGGAGGTGGTGGCGGCAGCGGCTCGTTGTCCGACCCCTCTGGGGTGGTGTTGACATGGGGCCTTGGCCACGTGGGACCGGTAAAGGGGTTGTTCCGGAGAGGGGCATCGAAACTCATGGCGAGGAGCCAGCACAGGCTGCGACAGCTGGAGAGCTGGGCAGGAGGTCTTGATATAGGGTATTACCCCCGATGATGTCATAACTGGCCCCGGTACCAACCCATCTGAACCAGACCCTGCCACCGGACACTCCACACCGACCGTCAACGGTGGAGTCCTAGTACGTGGGGCAGGTGACGATTCAACCGGACCAACCTCCGCTACCGGATACTCCACACAGCCTACAGGCTGGGGAGCCTTAGTGTGCAGGGCAGGTACCAGTTTCACCAGCCCATACTCCGCCACCGGATACTCCACCCCTACGGCAGTGGAGCCCTAGTGCGCAGAAGTGGAACCGGCGTTAACGGACCAGGGCCCGACATCACCAAGCACTGATGGACTCTCGGCACTAGCCTCTCCAAACCCCGCCTTACCTGCTTCCCTGCAGATCGATCTCTGACCCTCTCTGGCGGCTGTTGTAGGCTGGTAGTCAGAGAGGGACACGTTGAGCTCGCCTTCTCCCTCTTCCCCCTGTACCGGTCGTGCGGAGGCTCGCTTCTGAGCCCCCACAAGTTGCAATACGGGAGCACTTCCTCTTCCTTCCCCGAGTTGACGAAGTGCTCCCGCGTTGGCAGGGGCTCATCTGTGAATGCCCGTGAGTGATGCGGCAGGATCTTCGCTTCACACCAAGTCGACTGTCACCCCTGCCCCCTCCCAAATGAATTCTCTGGGATCTTTGGGGCTTTCTGCCAAGGACGCCATCTGCTATGGGGCTCTGGATTCTCTGATCAGGGATCCAGACCCCAACTCCAAACCTCTTAAAAAACACGCCAGATCTTCTCCACCGCTGTTTGCTGCTCCATCCTTTTGTGGTTGGTCATTCGGTCATGGTGTTATAGAGGCAGGACGTGTGGAGCATAGCGATCTACAAACATTCCTTTATTATTCCTATAAATCACTTTGGACCGATCACAAAATAATAAATAAGAGTAAGAAACACGAACTGAAGCAAACCGCAAACAATGACCGATGAACCAGAAGGCAAACCAGGGTAACTTAAATGGGGTTCCCAATTGGGGAACTTAAATAGGCAGCTGCCCCCATTGGGGATAATGATAATGGCAGCGCAGAGATGCCTAGAGGCACCTCTGCAGTCAGGCCCTGACTATGACCCCCAGGTGCATAGAGATGCATAGAGGCCCCCAGCCAGCACCTAACAAATACATTTGAATTACATTACAAGCTGAATCTTTGGTAAAATAATAAACAAATATTCATAGACAATAGGATTTTGGATATTTTCTTTCTTTTCTAATGAAAAACAGTAATGTGTAATACGTTTGTTGAATTGTTGGGGTTATCGTTTGTATTATGCTTCGATAACAACTAATTTGTTGAATGGTCAAGGAAATCGTTTGGTTTTCTTTTGTAAGTTCATTCAAATTTAACCAAGGCTCTGATCTTTTATCTGCGTGTATCGCCCTTCCATCCATTCATGTCATTATTCAGTGAGGGTGATTAGCGCCTGTGGACTGATTGGCTGACGGTGTAGCAACACCAAGTGGTGTGTGCAGTTGGCGGATTCGGTAGGAATACGGGGTAAAAAAAGCAGGTAAATAGCCTCTATAAATAGTTTGCAGTTTATGAGTTGAGAATTCTGACAACAAAACAATGTAATATACGTCTATTTAGGAAAAGTCATGGAAGGAGGAGGGTGTAGCTTTCAAAGTGGCAGTTTTATTTTAATTAGCCTACTAACCCTAACTGCCAAATGGCGGTTCTAGTGCTAAACATCAAAGATTTTCTATCACTTTGGTTTCAATAGTGAGAAATTATAACAGTCTTCGGTTTTAACAACACTTTGCCAAGGCTACATCTATCCTATTAAACGTAGCTTTAACAAATGGGGGGGATATATTAGACTGCAGGACTAAAATGAAAGAACTCTAATAACCTTAATCATATCCATGTTATTTATTTTCACCTTACCACACAAAACGATTGATATTGGTTAAATAAAAATGGTAGGTATAAATATTTTGCAACTTGTGTTTACAATATGTTATGTCAATTAAATGTTTTAGGTCAGAGCTAATGGAATATTGAATAATCTGTCTTTGCTCAGTAGCCTGAGTTTTAGTGTTATAATAGTGTCAGGCTTTTACGGAAAAACGAGGAGCAGGAGACGAGGAGCTTTGTAAAAAGTCTTTCCTTTTAATAAAAGCACAGACGTATGCTCATGAAAGTGAGACAATAACACACAAAGACTAGGGGAGCAGAGGGAACATATATACTGGGGGGAATGACTGTAAATGAGGACCAGGTGCGCTAAACAAGACAACAGGTGAGATGAATTGATGAGATGGGCGGTGGTGTCAGAAGGCCGGTGACGTCGACCGCTGGAGCCTGTCTGCTGCAGGGGGAGGAGAGGCAGCAGAGGGCGCAGTCATCACAGTACCCGCCCCTGACGCGCGGCCATAGCCACGCGACGACGCCGACCCAGGGGGCGCGGAGCAGGGCGATCCGGACAATGGTCCGGATGGAAGTCGCGCAGGAGGGCAGGAGCCAGGACGTCCTTCACCGGGACCCAGCTCCGCTCCTCCAGGCCGTACCCCTCCCACTCCATGAGGTACTGGAGGCCCCCCGCCTGGCGCCTCGAGTCAATGTTGGAGCGGACGGAGTACGCTGGGGCCCCCTCTATGTCCAGAGGGGGAGGAGGAACCTCCCGCACCTCACACCCCTGAAGGGGACAAGCCACAAACCGGCCTGAGGAGAGACACATGAAACGAGTGGTTAATACGGTAGTCAAGGGGAAGGCGTAACCGATATGTTACCTCGTTGACTCTCCTCAGGACTGTAAAGGGCCCCACAAACCGCGGGCTCAGCTTCCGGCAGGGCAGGCAGAGGGGCAGGTCCCTGGTCGAGAGCCAGACCCGGTCGCCCGGATGATACACCGGGGCCTCCCTGCGCTGGCGGTCCGTGAAGGTCTTCTAGTGGTGGACAGCGAGCCAGAGGCGAGCCTGCACAGCCTCCCATGTGCCCGCCGCCTGCCGGAACCAGTCGTCCACTGCAGGGGTACCGACTGGTCTGGCTCGGGGTCCAGGGTGCCAGGACCGGCTGGTAACCCAGAACGCACTGGAACGGTGACATCCACGTGGAGGAGTGGTGAAAGGAGTTCAGGGCGTATTCCGCCCATGGCAGGAACTCCGCCCACTCCCCCGGCCGGTCCTGGCAGTACGACCGAAGGAACCTGCCCACTTCCTGGTTGACACGTTCCACCTGCCCGTTGGACTGGGGATGGTAGCCCGAGGTCAGGCTGATCGAGACCCCCAGGTGCTGCATAAATGCTTTCCAAACCCTGGACGTGAACTGGGGACCCCGGTCAGACACAATGTCCTCGGGCACCCCATAGTGCCGGAAGACGTGTGAGAAGAGAGCCTCCGTGGTCTGTAGGGCAGTGGGAAGACCGGGCAGAGGCAAGAGGCGGCAGGACTTCGAAAACCGGTCCACAACGACCAGGATGGTGGTATGGCCCTGTGAGGGGGAAGATCGGTCAGGAAATCTATAGAAAGGTGGGACCATGGTCGTTGTGGAATGGGTAAGGGGTGCAACTTACCCATTGGCAGGTGTCGGGGTGCCTTACTCTGGGCGCACACCGAGCAGGAAGAGACGTACACCCTCACGTCCTTAGCTAAGTCGGGCCACCAGTACTTACCGGCCAGGGCACGCACTGTCGGCCCAATACCAGGATGACCGGAGGAGGGGATGTATGGGCCCAGAAGATGAGCCAGTCACAGACAGACGCCGGCACATACGTGCGACCCTCAGGGCACGTGGGCGGAGAGGGCTCATCACGCTGCGCTTGAGCGATGTCCGTGTCCAATTCCCACACCACCAGCGCCACGATGCACGACGTCGGCAGCACGGGAGTCTCATCCACCGGCCTCTCCTCCGTGTCATGCTGATGGGACAGCGCGTTGGCCCTGACGTTCTTGCTCCCCGGCCTGTATGTAATAGTGAAAACAAACCGGGTGAAGAACATAGCCCACCTAGCCTGGCGAGGGGTCAGCCTCTTCGCTGCCCGCATGTACTCCAGGTTGCGGTGGTCTGTCCAGACGAGGAAAGGGTGTTTGGCCCCCTCTAACCAGTGCCGCAAAACCGACAGGGCTCTAACCACGGCCAACAGCTCGCGATCACCCACATCGTAATTCCGCTCCGCCGCACTGAACTTCTGCGAGAAGAAGGCAGAGGGACTGAGCGTGTTACGACTCCCCGTCCGTTGGGAGAGGACGGTACCGAGACCACAGTCGGACGCGTCCACCTCCACGATGAACTGGAGCGACGGGTCAGGATGGGCCAGGACCGGAGCGGTGGTGAAACGATGTTTCAGTTCCACAAACGCCCACTCCGCCTCCGCGGTCCATCACAACCGGGTCACCCTCCTCTTCAAAAGGGAGGTGATCGGAGCCGCGACCAGGCTAAAGCCCCGGATAAACCTCCGGTAGTAATTCGAGAAGCCTAAGAATCGTTGCACTCCCTTAACCGTGGTCGGGGTCGGCCAATTACGCACGGCGTCAATGTGATGCTCCTCCATAGCCACACCTGAGCGGGAAAAGCGATACCCCAGGAAGGACACAAACGACTGGAAGAACAGACACTTCTCGGCCTTCACGTATAGGTCATGCTCCAGCAGTCTTACAAGTACCCTGCGCACCAACGAGACATGCTCAGCGCGGGTATTTGTGTATATCAAGATGTCATCGATATACACCACCACGACTTCGCATAACATGTCCCTGAACACATCGTTGATGAAGGATTGAAAGACTGATGGGGCATTCATCAAACCGTACGCCATCACTAAATACTCATAGTGGACGGAGGTGGTGCTGAAAGCTGTCTTCCACTTGTCCCCCTCTCGGATACGCACCAGGTTATAGGCACTCCTGAGGTCCAATTTTGTGAAAAAGCGGGCCCCCTGCATCTTCTCGACCTCCGCAGAGATCAGAGGAAGAGGGTAGCTGAACGGGATGGTGATCTTGTTCAGCGCCCTGTAATCAATGCACGGGCGCAAACCACCGTCCTTCTTTTTCACAAAAAAGAAACTCAAGGAAACCTGTGACTTGGAGGGCCTAATGTATCCCTGTCCCAGAGCCTCCTCAACATACGCGGCCATCGCCGCCGTCTCGGTTCGGGACAGTGGATACACGCGACCCTTAGGGAGTGCGGCTCCGTCAATGAGGTTTATCGCGCAATCCCCCGGTCTGTGAGGTGGCAATACAGTGGCCTTAGCCTTGGAAAAAACCGCGGCCAAGTCCCGGTATTCGGGGGGAATTGGTTCGGCGGGAGCACTGTCTGGACTTTCCACCGTGGTCGAGCCCACGGAAACACCCAAACACCTACCTTGACACTTCCGCAACCACCCCGAAAGACCCTGACTAGACCAGGAAATGACGGGGTCATGGAAAGACAACCAGGGGAAGCCCAACACGACAGGGAACGTGGGAGAGTCGATGACGTGGAAGGAGAGGGTTTCACTGTGCCGACCGCTGGTGACCATAAGGAGGGGGACAGTACACTTTGTGACCAACCCCGACCCTAGCGGTCGGTTGTCCAACGCTGTCACAGGTAGGGGGGTGGCAAGGACCTGAAGGGGAATGTGCGAGCGTAAAGCGAAGGACTTATCAATGAAATTCCTAGCCGCGCCCGAGTCTACCAGCGCCTTACACTGGGAAAGCAACGGAAAACCGGGGAACTCGACAGGAACGGTGCATAGGGAGAGGGGGGAGGCAAGGGGTGAATTGGCATGAGCTACCTGGGGTGATGCGGAAGTGCCGTGCCTGTCGCCTCTCGACTCGGGGAAGGAAGAGTAGTTTGGTGCAGCGGAACGGCCTCATCTCTTTTTTGAGGCACCCCACACCTGTCCTCCCCGACCTCTGCCCAGGAGTGCAGCCTCTTCTGGGACATCCTCGGGCAGCCAGCAGATTGTCGAGATGGATAGACAGATCCACCAGCTGGTTGAAGGAGAGGGCCGCGTCTTGACATGCCAACTCCCTCCGGACATCCTTGCGAAGGCTGCACCGGTAGTGGTCGATGAGAGCCCACTCGTTCCACCCAGACCCCGCTGCCAGGGTCCTGAACTCCAGTGCGAACTCCTGCGCTGACCTTGTCCCCTGCCGCAGATGGAAAAGCCGTTCACCCGCCTCTCTCCCTTCGTGTGGATGGTCGAACACGGCTCGGAAGCTGCGGATGAACTCGGTGTTCCATACAGCGGTGGCCCACTCCAGGGCTTTCCCAGACAGGCAGGAGACGAGTGAGGAGATCTTCTGGGCGTTGGTCGGCGCAGGATGGATTGCCTGGAGCGCAAGTCAACTTGTAGTAAGAAACCCTGGCAGCGGTCTGCCGTCCCATCATAATCCCGGGGGAGCGGGTTGTGCATCACCCCCACGCCGGGAGGCGCAGCCTGGGGTGGCAGCGGCACGGCCGGTGTTGCGGGGTTCTGCTGGCTCAGCTCTAGGCGCTGCATTGCTTTAAGGACGCTGTCCATCGCAGCACCTAGGCTGGCCAGCATCGACGAATGTTCTTTCACTAGGTCCGCAACACCAGCCTCATTCTCGGCTCCTCTGTGCTCCATAGACTTCAGAGGGTGTTATTCTGTTAGGCTTTTACGGAAAAACGAGGAGCAGGAGACGAGGAGCTTCGTAAAAAGTCTTTCCTTTTAATAAAAGCACAGACGTATGCTCATGAAAGTGAGACAATAACACACAAAGACTAGGGGAGCAGAGGGAACATACAGGTGCTGGTCATATAATTAGAATATCATCAAAAAGTTGATTTATTTCAGTAATTCCATTCAAAAAGTGAAACTTGTATAATGTATACATTCATTCCACACAGACTGATATATTTCAAGTGTTTATTCCTTTTAATTTTGATGATTATAACTGACAACTAATGAAAACCCCAAATTCAGTATCTCAGAAAA
>JACXGI010008320.1:0-23304 GCA_016801175.1 Esox masquinongy
CACACACACACACACACACACACACACCACAGGCCACTACAACAATTACAGAATTCAATAGGTCACAGCAAGGGAGGGAACAGGAAGGAGGGAGGAGTGAGAGAAAGATGAACGCGGATGAGGTGGATGAGTGGGAGTATTGAAAAAAGAGAGCAGGATGGAGGGAGCAATACGATAAAAGAGGGCAAGAGGGTCATTCCCGGAACACGACTACAGTAAAAGGAGCACCAAGCAGTTGAAATGATGAAGCGTACTCCCTACACCTGTGTCAGCAAAACCTGAGCAGTGGCGTAACTATGGGGCGTGCAGGAGGTGCGGTGGCACCAGGGCCTGCAGTGGGTGGGGGGTGGGACCTCTATCAGCAAATTATTTTGTATTTTTATTTTATGTCCTGTGTTTCTACGCTGTTATCACAGTCAGACGTCAGCTGGTAGGTTCATCTACGGCAGGATTGGCTTTTCATGCGTACCGCTTCTTATTTGTCTGTAAGGACAGCTTGAACCCTGGCCCGGCGTCACGATACGCCAGTGAATCTGAGGCAATGGGGATGGAGAAATATAACCACTTTCAAATATACATACATAGGTAGAGATGAATGGACTGACGATCCTTAACTAAGTTTCCATTTAATAGGTGATTTTCATTCAAGTTTATTTAAAAATCACCATGAAGAAAATATTCAGATTTTACAAACCCGTCTCCAAAAAAATGGGCAAATCATTTAAACCCTTAATTCAATAGAAAATACTACCAAGACAACATATCAAATGTTGAAACTGAGAAATTTTATTGTATCTTTTATTGTATCTAAAGACATGCTCATGCATCTTTTATTGTATCTAAAGTGAAAAACTGTCCTGTGGTCTGATGAATTTCAGGGTGGTATGGAGGTGCATTAGTGCACATGGCATGGGTGAGTGGCGCTTCTGTGAAGGCACCAATAATGCTGAACAATATAAACAGGTTTTGGAGCAACATATGCTGCCATCTAGACAACATCTTTTTCAGGGAAGGCCTTGCTTATTTCAGCAAGACAATGCCAAACCACATTCTGCATGTACCACAACAGCATGGTACTCCGTAGTAAAAGAGTCCAGGTGCTAAACTGGCCAGCCTGCAGTCCAGACCTGTACCCAATTGAAAACATTTGGCTCATTATGAAACGACCAATACAGCAAAGGAGACCCCGAACTGTTGAGCAGCTGCAATCCTATATCCAGCAAGAATGGGAAAACATTCCACTTTCAAAACTACAGCAGTTGGTCTCCTCAGTTCCCAAACTCTTACTGAGTGTTTTTAAAAGTTGAGGTAAAGATGCCTCTGCCCATAAGAGGTATTGTTCCAATTCCATTTTTATACAATGTCTAACAAGTTGTTTGTGTTTGCAATGGGGCTTCAACCCTAAATATAATTTTCTTAAAAACGATTACCAAATGATCCCACTCGGATTTTGGGCCAACTCTACACAGTTACTGTACAATGCAGGAAGGCTAGTTTAGGTGCAGAGTGCAAAGACCCTTGGCCTAACCCTGGACAACACCCTGTCGTTCTCCACAAACATCAAAGCGGTGACTCATGCTCTACAACATTTGTAGGGAACAACCTCACCTCACACAGGAAGTGGCACAGATCCTAATCCAGGAACTTGTCATCTCATGTCAAGACTACTGCAACTCACTGTTGGCTGTGCTCACTGCATGTGCCATCAAACCCTTGCAAATTATCCAGAACGCTGCAGCCCCGCATCATGTTCCACATTCCAAGTTCTCCCATGTCACAACACTCTACCCTTGAAGCGTGCATCTACTACAAATCTGTGATGCTTGCCTACTGAGCAACAGAGGAAATTGCCTCATATAACATCAGGCTACAGTGAAACTCTACATCTCTATCCAAGCTATTTGTTTATACACCTCTGGTATATATGATATCCCACCCAGAGCTCGGCCCAGTTAAAGATCTAATATGTCCTGGCACCCCACTGGTGGAAGTCTGGTGGAACACAGAACTTCTGAAACCCTACCATTTGAAAAAGTTTATTAAAAAATTGCTATAGCTGACCATTTCAAACAAATATATAGTCTCACTGATATCACAGTGTCTCATCACTGAGAAGTTCCAATGGGACAATATTCACAAAGTCACTTGTAAAACCCCAACCGTGTGAACATTGCTTGCAAATGTAGCAAATAGAAGCCGTTAGACAGTAGAGGACAACATTCAGTGTGTGGGTCAGATTGCCCACACATTTCATAGGGCGGGTTTATTATCTGCATTAAATGAACTAAATAAATTATGGAGGAGCGGAAAATTCTCCTCACATTCTGGTATTGCCTTTAAGCAAGACGTAAATCAGTCCAGACAAGATGTCTCCCTACTCCCTCCCCTTTGACAGAATCAATATTGTATACAGGTTCCTCTCCTTGCAGACGTCTTGCTATCTGAAATATTGCTGGGTCCCAATGACATCTGCTCTTCCTATGATCATGACAGTGCAGGAACTGGCCTTGTAGCCAGATCTCTACCATCTCTGGCTCTGTGGACCTTTCATTTCATTAGGTGTAGAAGCCTGTGTATCCCACCAAAATACACCTGGCTTTTGGCTGAACAGCTTTTACTAGTGTGTAACATTTTTTTAATTTTACAATAGTTCTCAATGTATTTTTTCCCCATACCTGTCCAGTCACATCTCTGTCAGACGAGTTCAGTGTTCCCTCCTCATAATGAAGGCTTCACCTTGAAGTTACTTTGATAACAAGGGCTTACGCCACTCCAGGCCTCCATCAGGGGTTTTAACAGGATATTCAAACTTTCTACCAAAAAGTTTGAGTTAAAAGTTTCAATTTAACAGGATATTCAAACTTTCTACCAATCTGTCCAATCCCCTCACCGGTTCCACCAGTACCATACCATTTTATGTGATGTTCTCCACTCTACATGGTTAGGTTACGTATGTCGCAGCCAGAAAGTAATGAACATAGAAATGTCCAGTGACAGGATATAACTGGCAACAGAGCCCTTTCTGGACCAGTGGGACCACAGTACCTCCTTGGCAACCTTGCAATGGTGCTTTTCATGTACTATATTGCTGTTGTATGGTTTACGTGAGGTTTGCTGGCAAAATGTAATCGGCATAAGGACAGCCATGGTCTCAGTGGCAACACTATCATTTCATTTGAGTGAAATCAGCCTTACGACTTAGGTTTGGATTGGGTACGGCAGTTCAGCTGAGCTCACAAGTAAGTTATATTGTTCAGTGGCTACAATAGGTGCAAGACTGTAAAATACAACATGTGATTACAATACAGGTAAAACAGTTTGCCATGATAAAGATAGTGCCATCCTCCTTTCCCCTCTATCCAGACCTGTCAGGCATTTGTGTGGACGTAAAAAATGATGTGCACGATCAAAACATTTTTTGAGACTTGCTGTGTTACAATAATTAAACATGCATTAGCATCAAGAATTCAGAAAATTCATCAGATAATTGTGAAAATTGGACCAAAATTATTTTTTTTAAAGTAGTAACAGATTCTTCTGTTTTCTGCAGACTGCCCTGTGCTAACTATTTGTCTGGGCTTAATAAAAACTAACATGAAACTAAAACAGTCAGGATGTAGAGAGGAGCAGAAGGAGAGAGGGACTGTGATTGGTCGCCTCATCCATTGGTATGCCCTGGTGTATGTGTTGTATCGTTGTGGCTTTCTCCATTCTTGTCACTTGCCTGAATGCGCAGTGCATTTACATAGAAATTGGCTCGGCCGCTTTTTAGTCTTTCTGTTTAGCAGTGTTATCAGAGGCGTGACCAAATGGGTTAGTGGGCTGTCTGAACAGATGGCCCTGTAGTTGGCTTATATCTAGTAACTCAGTGTTGCAGCACCACCGACACATCGAGGCACGCACGGCGCTCCTGAACGCCACTCTGATCCATTGGCAATGTAGTGAGGGAATTGGGGGGCTGTTCATTTAAGACTGACCCTCCACTATTCAAGAACACCTTTTGGAAGTCACTCTGGTGTGTCTTTGGTATTACAATTTATATAACTGTCATGCAGAAAATGTAGAATCTATAACAGGGTTCAGGTTTTTTAGAAGGCTGAGGTTGGTTATTCTTTGTATTTTTACTGGGTTTATTGCAATTATAGGAGGCAGGTGGATTAAGGGTTAAAACAATTCCATAGGTTAACTAAATACCACTAGCAATTTAAGGGAAAAAGAAGGGCACAAACGTTCAGGGTGTTGAAGGAGCCACTACCATAATTAACTGCGGACCACCAAGTGACACTGAATCATAACAGCAAGCTTTAAGATGATCATTAAAAAATTCTACTTGCTGAATGTTATCCATCTTTTTCATGGATTATGATCCTGTTTCTCTGGGACATTTTCTTTTTGTGACTAGTCATGTGATAAAAAAGAAACTGGCATGAAAGAGCATTTTGAAGAAGAGCCATGCAAAAGAAAAACACGGTCACATATAAACAAATTAAACATCTAACATTGAGGTTGGAGTCAAACATTCATCATGCCTGACAAAGGTCTTTGACCAAAATGTTGCATTTTTTTTTCAATTAATTAGAACACTCGTATCACCAGTGTGTAGGAATATCCCTATTTTTTTAATCAATATTTTTATTCTTGCACCTAGTCATTCCAATACAGGTGTGCAATTAGCTCTTTTTTGAAATGTAGTCAAACATTTGCAGACTAAATCTGACTTTACACACCCGCTGTCACTGATAAAATAATAGAAAATAGATAATGGAATCATGAAATAAATGCAGATGTAAATCACTTTTTTAATACCATTTTCTTCAATTATATATATGGCAAATCACCAACAAAAATATCAGAATAAATATTTATTCTGCTTGTGATTATTTTTATAGATGACATGACAAGCACAGTGCTACTGTCATACTAAGTGAAATAATAAGTGTCAGACCGGAGTTAATGACTAGAATATAGAAACCTATCATTAAAACTCCCAGAAGTGGAGTCGACAAAATGTCACAACATCATTTGTTTTGTTAGTGTTTGCAGTAGAGACATCTTTTTGACTCGTGTGCATTCAGTGATCTAAACCATGCGGGTATAACATTGCAAAGCCCTTGCTGAATGCAGTGATTAATCAGAGTAAAAAGATATGAAATGCACAGTGTTGGAGAATCAAGTTTCTCTGAACCTCGGAGAGTAGACTCAAACAAGCCAGTTTCTCTACCCAGTCAGTGCAGCCTGCCTGTCCTCACGTGATAGAAGCCTGAGTGGAAAACGTTTGGTAACCACAGGGCTAGCTGCAGCAAACACATACAGGAATTTAGCTGTTACGCCCTAGGTCAGCACCCAGATTAAGAACTCTAGTTTCATGTTAAGTAAAAGAGCCGTAGCCTACCTAGCTGTGTACCATTATAGTGTAATGAGAGTATGTCTTTGGAGGTAGATGCTAAGAGGGTCTGGCTCATAAAACTGATGCGGTTATGTGGATTACGTCACCAACGCAATTTAAGTGATGTACATTTTTAGCTATGAGGGGAGTCTGGATACTACTTGATATGTAAAATTATTGTGTTTTGAACTGTGACTTCATTGCTTTACTGTAATAAACTGAATTTCTTTGACGACCCATTTCTCAAAATATTGGTTTAATCCACTTCCATGTAGCCTAATAGACTTTGGTAAATGTATGAGTACAGTATGTCTGCTATCAGACTTGACAGCCATGCTCCCGGATTGCTGCAATAATAAATAATTGAATTCAAAACATGGACATTGCCCAGGATCAACTGTCTATTTCAGTATTCATAGTTGCTGGTTGTCCCAGGCTACATTTCATTATATTGTTCTAATTGTTACATCAAGAGTAGCTATCCCATACCAGACCAAATAAAATAGTACAGACATATTCATTCATACAAATTTTGGAGTCAGAGTTATTGAAGTGGATTATTGGTTTTTAATTGTTCTACACAATTGTGGTTTAGTCACGAACGCTGAACCTTTGTCACCAAGTTCTACACCATCTCTGCACCATTTTGAAAAATGGTGAGTGATGCGTGTTAGTGTTCCCCTACATGTCCCCCTATAACTGCCTGTCCACGGTCCTAAAGCCAGCAAACTGATTCCGCCAAACTGCATTCCTCTTATAATTGGGATTGGAATTATTTAAATTGTAGTTTTAATTTGTTGGTGTTAGGCCAGGGTCATACCCAAAAGACGCCCCCGGTGGCGGACGAAAAAGGGAAATCAGCCGACATGTCACAATGATGCAGTGTTGTCCTAGAGGTAATAGCTCAAGTTAATGGGCTTACACTGCAGTTTGGGTTTGTGTGTTCTCTACCCTTATCACAGGGCGGAGCAGCAATACAGCCAATAGCCCTCTCTTGTGTGTGTGTGTGTGTGTGTGTGTGTGTGTGTGTGTGTATGGCCTTCAGGACTGGGTTATGATTGCTTTTCTAAGGGCTTCCTTTGCAGCCATAGAGAGGTCTAAGGAGATGCATTTATCACCACTCCACACCCTTTTCCATTCTATCAAAATGTGTGCGTGCGCGTGTGTGAGTGCATGTGTGCGTGTGTGTCCATGAATTCAGGCATGTGTGTGAGAGAAAAAAAAGGGGTGGGGAAGAAATCTTTATGTAGGTGTGTTTGTGTGTGAAACAAAACATTTAATCCATGACACATATTTCTCAATAGGCTGCAATGTGTCTCTTGACTTCAATGAGAGAAGAGGTAAAACTTCCTGGTAGCAGAATCAGCAGTCTTCTTTATTATCTCTGATGGCTGTCGCTACACCCCCAAACCCTATAGACACACTGTGTGTGTCACACACACACACAGACACACATTTCATACTGCCTGGTCCTGAAATGCATTAACTAATCAGTCAGGGTTGAAAAGGTTTTCTGTATCAATCACTTGATGCTAAAGAGGAACAGCAAAGATGTAAACTGAAGGACAAAGGCTGATCAGAGATTATCTGGTTGATTGATTGCAGTTTGGCTTCATGCATCTTTACATCATGTCGATGTGGGAAAGAAAAAAACAGAGAGAAGGACGGACTCAATATGAGCGAGGAGATTTGAGAGAGAGAGTGAGAGAGTAAGGCGAGGCAAAACAAAGGGGGAGATAGAAAGGGGAGGCATAGTTAGAAAGAAAGAGGGAGCAGGAGAGCTGGTAACAGTCCGAGAACCCGCCAGTTTCTCCATCTCCCTGA
Source organism: Esox masquinongy (assembly GCA_016801175.1). Taxonomy (NCBI): domain Eukaryota; kingdom Metazoa; phylum Chordata; class Actinopteri; order Esociformes; family Esocidae; genus Esox; species Esox masquinongy. The sequence continues at coordinate 7,211 of JACXGI010008320.1, forward strand.
CACCCAGCGGCACGGCAGAACATACGCATGATAGAATGACATGCATGACGAGGCAGTAGCCACCAGCCTTCTGTCACACTGTCCCATTCTGCCTGTATCTGTCACCCGGCTACCCCTAAAGCATGAGTGGGGAAACAGCCACACCAGCTCGCTTCTCTCCTTCTCTGCCGTACTTCACCCCCCTGTCTCTTCCGTCTGCCCTCCCACACATCCACCTCCCAGGTGGGGCATCTCAGCCCACTCTGCTACGACCCTGCCCCAGTTGGAAGCCCCAGTATAGTTTCTTGTTCATGGGCGACCCCTTTTGGTCAGCCTGTGTCAATCCTGTAGTCAAGTCAACCTGAATTCTGTGTATATGTTTCAAGTGGCCAACACTTTGGCCCTTTCACTGTCCCAGAGGGGAAAACTCTACTTTTGTCTTTAACATATAGGCCCATTTGGAAATTCACTTTAACTTCCATCAGCCGCCCATGTGCGTGCATGATGTTGTTCGATCACAAGTCGGAATGTTCATTAAATTCGTATGTCCGTATTATATACTTTACTGCTGACTCTGTGGAAGTTAATCAGAGACAGAATGCCCATTGGGCAGAGTTAATCTGTCAACCCAACTACATGTACGCTGGTCTGTATATGGTTCGGACGTTTATATAGCCGCCCAGTTCATTTGCAGTAAGACTGGCATTGAGTGGCCAACATGTGGTTATTGTTAATATTATTGTGGATCCTGAACGACGCGCCAAGAGTTTGAAAACATAAACTAAAAACACAGAAAGCAATATTTACTCTGTAAACACAAAATATTGCGTTGCTAGTACATTTATATATCATTTATTTAGTACATTTACATATAATTTATTTAGTACATTCATATGCCAATTTATTTAACATATATTCATTATGTCTTTTCATTCATTAACTCTCTAGGTGTTTTCATTAGCAGGATGTCCAGTCACTGTGTGTTGGATGGTCTACCTGCAGCCCCTGGGCTTGCTGTGGGTTTATCATTAGATAAATCTCCCTCTCTGTCGCTGTGATGTCTGTTGGTTTCCCCTCCGTTTAGAACCGCTAAATCTTTATCTTTCCACACACATCTCTTCTCTGCTCCGCAGGCACTCTGTTCTCTCACAATAAAGCTGTTTATAATTTTCATCGCCTAACATAAACATAGGCTCTAGATGCTAGCTTTCCTTGAGCACTTGGCAGCGTAAGCAAGCCCCTTTAAATGAAGGGAACCTCCTTTATCTACGAAAACCTAGGCTATACCCCCTCAGCTAACTGTATGTTATCTACACAAGACAACAGATGAAACATGAATAAACATATTGAGAAAAACAGACACATGCATGGTAAAGGGAAGCCAAGGAAAGCCAAGCCCACCAACACACACACACACACAGACACACACAGACACACACACAGACACACACACAGATACACACACACAGACACACACACACAGATACACACACACAGACACACACACAGACACAGACACACACACACACACACACACACACACACACTACTGTATTTGTTTCTTAGCACAAACACACAGCTTGTGGATGTTTTGTTTACTCACTAGGATTCACAAGCAACTTAGAGAAAATCTTTATCAGCAGAAACCGGCTGGAGAGTAGTTGCAGTGAAGTGATTTGTTTAAGCCAATCTGATCAATCTCAAGTGTGTGTGTGTGTAGAGAGGCAGAGTGTCTGCATATCTGCGTGCAAATGCTTGGGTAAATCTGTCAGAATCAAACCCAGCGCTTAGATCAAAGCTCTTTGAAATAAACAGAAATCAGGAATAACTAAGAAAGACAAGGAAAAAACAATGTGATTCAAAATACTGTAATCAAGCAGTTATATTGCTATACTATGACACTGTGGTTAATGGAACAGGATACTATCTTCAATGATTCAATGTAACGTAGATAGTAACTTTGCATGTTTATTTTGGGGGCATTTTGCGTTTTAAAGCACACTGTTAATAATTGGACTGCTTCTTTTAAAAGAGAGCGCTCAAGAAAATTTTTCATGTGTCATGTTTGAGATGTTTTAAACACGTATTGCCTGTATGTCACTGGTCTGCAGGAAATACGACACAATTTATCTTTCAATATGTCTAATTAACTTCATTCTCTGTGCACTTCTCAGCATAACTTCCATGAATGCACGCCTTTTACTGTGTATTTAGCTATTCAAAGTGACACAGGATAGTTATAATGCTTCATGACATTGTCATAATGTGTGTTTATCTAGTCAAGGTAATGTTACACAGAATGGTAATAAGAACTTCAGGACTTTCTATACCATAACCACAAATCTACACTAACATCAAATGCCGTTATGTTAAAAGTATGATTTGTAAATTTGTGTTAGAGTTGAGAGCATAGAAAGATGATCTGATCAAGAGAGTCACAGAAGAACCATATTTTGGTATACTTTGAAATTAGCTCAGTTATTTTTTTTTTTACAATTGACAGTTGGTTCACCAAGTGTGAAAAGTAGCATTTTTCCACGTGTTTGAAAGAGAACAAAATAACGTTACAAACAACAAAACATTGTTGAATTAATGAATGCACACAAAACCCACTGAAACTCACTCAAAAACAACTACAGTATACTGCTTCAGAGAGAAGGTTTTAACCCCCACGGCTTCATTGCATGAATCAGGTTTTATTAAAGACATCGGCTCTCTAGATACAGATCCCCACACACATTGGATTTTAGGCCCTCTAGAGCACGTTGATCAATGTCTTATGGGATCGAATTGTCTTCAACGTCTTTATTAGTTACTAAAAAAAATATACATGTATGTGCTCAAATTAAGCTGTGCTACTCACTTTTTGAGGTGAGTACAATTATCTTTAGCCAGACGCGTAGTAAAACATGGCATTGGAATAATGATAATACCAATGCTTTCCATCTGTAAAACCGTACAAATATGACAATGGAATCATTTGGAAGTATGGAATCATTTGGAAGTATGCGCAGTGCAGAGAAACGACATAGAGGGATAGAGATGTGGGAGAAGATAAACATGCGTGTGAAACAGAAAAGGAAATGACAATGTTCTCCACCCTTTCGCCAAAGTTTTTAACCCGGCCATGGATGACAAACGTAGAAAAGCACCTCCTGGATGCCCCTGCGTCTCCTCCTCTGCAGTGCCTCCTCTCGTCTGGCGCGAGGACAACGGTCTTGACGTGCAGTGGCCCAGCTTCTGCGCACACTCCTGTAGTCCTTCTGAATTCCTCCTCAGCCCCTGCGAGGAGACAGAGGAGGAGACAGAGTGATTTGTGAGTGACCGATTCTGTGACTAGGTCACAACAACAAAGAGTAATTATCATTCGCTGTGTTCATTTTTGACTATTGTCTTGCAGCTGCACGTGTCTAGACTGGAACAGGACTTACTCTCATCACTCACAGGAGGTTACTCTCCAAGTTGGACTCTTGCAGTATCACTCAAGCAGAGATAAATATGAATGAAGTATTCACTGCCACATGCATCATTGCGGACAGATATTATTGACTCCCAGCATACTGACAGTGCCCGAAGGTCCAACAGAGAGCGATGCAAAATTGTCTGATCACTGGCTAGGGTGGACGGTTCAGTGTCAGGCACGGCAGGCTTGTCATGCTGTAGCGAGTCCTTGTGGTCAGTCTGCCGCCTGCAAGCACAATTGTGGCTGTTGGCTGGGGAATGTGGTCACCTTCACTGCATGGATGCCGGGGAAAACTTCCTGGTTGAACAAACAGTGTTATGAGAAGCAGATTGGCTTGGCCAGAGGCGCATCGGAGGTATCGTTTTCATTTTCGACTCTCCTGCAACTGCTCTGGAGCTGATGGGATTAGGCCATGATTGTGAATTTCACATTAAGAAAACTGGAAGGGGATAACAATAGGCCAATACAAAGCTTTAAGTAGCATATATGTACAATATGTTTATTTTCAAAGGAGACCAGACTGGACACATCTTGTATGTTTTGTGAAGCTTAACCTGATGAGTTTTGATCTCTCCTGGACAAGGTAACTTTTGTCTGGACAAGGTAACTTTTGTCTATAGGTTTGCCACATATCCCTTTCAAAAATTCCAAATGCTGTTTCAACAGAGGACACGTCATGAAGAGAGAGCAAGTGAGACAGCAAGTTTAGAAGACTAAAAACCCTGCAAGCTCCTTCACATCTCCAGATGACACCTTACTCTTTACTAGTTACTCTGATCCCCACAAAAAATAATATTAAAATTTAGCCTTTCATCTTTTTTAATCCATATTTGTACACTTATTCATGCATTTTATCTTTTATGTTCTACGGAATACTTCACAACTGCCTAGATGATACTAAATGTTAGCAACATAACAATATTTACCAGATCCTATATGTCCTAAGCCAGGAGAGGTATAAAATGTATTTATTTGCAATTTCTTCCATTTACTACATGGATGAGGTGAAATCTATTTCAATTTAATTTTTTCAGAAAGCACAGCGGAATCTCAGCAGGGAGGCATTCATTTTTATACCTTAGTATATTGCCTATAGTTATATAAGATACATTTAGCTTCCAACAGTAATGTTTATGTAATATTTTAATGGAGATATAGACCTATGAGAATTAACCCTATAGAGAGAACAGGGGAACTCACACATGGAAGGCAGATCAAAGGGCCCATCAATCAAAGCCACCACCCACACATCTCATAACACACCAGTGGGAGGATCTGGGATGTTCTGTTTAATGCCGAATGGGAGCATTCAAAACCAGATAAACTAATTGCAGAATGTATTCATGATCATTAATGAAGAAGGCAACAGTAAACATGTCGTCCCAAGGCTTGTTTCATGAATGTGTCAAAAGCTTAGCACGAAAGCATCAGAGATGTTTTAAAGGGCGCTGTATGGTGAGGTGACCCAAGGAGGTTCAAGGAGACCCGGTTTATTTCATGAACAGGTCCAACACCTAGCTCTTTCAAGTAACTGCCGCTTCCATTTTTGTGGCAGAGCTGCGACAAATTGGTTATCAGTTTTTATTAATTGCTTTTGTGAAAACCTTTGAATTGTGGCCAACTCTGTATGGCTGCAGTTAAAAAAAGATTCTTTAAGCAAGGTTCCATTGTCAATCATCCCAGAAATGGAGGGTTTTAATCTGTGGCAAACACAGGATGTGCCCATCTTAATAGCCTGCTGGAAAACCGGTTTGGAATAATAGCAGCTTTAAGAGCGGTTTAATGCCATGATTTTTTGTCGTTCTGGACCAATTTTTATTCAGTTATGAACGCACAATGAACATTTTGTCATAATGTTTTGTCAGCATTATTATTTTTGTATTCTCCTGGAGAAAGTAGTGTCATGGATAGATGCTTTATGTAAACTTCAATACATCAACACGCAAGTAGGTTTTTAACTCTAGGCTCACAAAGTGTGAGACAGTGACTCCATTCATGGGCTTAGACAGTACAGTATATTGTTTAAAAATTAATAATTGAAACATGCGTTGGATCTTTCTGTACGTGTTGTGTTTGAGATATCACTCTCTGAACATATTGTCTCTGTAAATGGATGGCCATCTCTGCTACCCGCAAACGTTCAGCTGCCGTTGAGATAGCGTTTGGAGAATATGAATCTTGGTAATATGAGCATGCAAGTGTGGAAATCGCTCTTCGCATGACCACAGGGCCCTCCAGTGGGTAGGGAAGATGGCCCAGCGCATCACTGGGACATTGCTTCCAATCAGCCATGACATCTATACCAATCAAAGCATGCTGCTTTAAATAAAGACATTTTCACCCAGACCATGCACTGGTAGCTCTTCATCAAAATGCAGGCTGTAAAGGACGCCTTTTAGGCTGTTTTCACACAAATATCGGGCCCATCTAGGATCCTACAGTACAAGCATTTTGGTCACATTTGCTATGAAACATTTTGCTGAGCGTTTTATTTTTGTGCTCCTGAATAATATAACATAAGACAACATTTGTTCCTTTAATTAAACATATGTGGAGCCTCGCACCCATGTCCATTCATACTGAAGGTCTCAGTGTGTGTCCCACAATGTCATTTCATATCAGATGCAGGCAACATTCAAAACGTGATCGTTTACATTTCTGTGAATTGCACGCGAAACATTAAGAAACGACGGTTGATGATGGGTGACAGAATGTCCACACATTGAGCCCTTCCCCATATCCCTTTACCCACAGGACAGCATGGTGTTATACACTTGCTGCTGTGTGCATGCTGAACTTTGTTTAAAAAAAGAGGATATGAACAATCAGTGGCTCATACTGAACGCAAAGTTGACACAGTTCTGAGTACACAGGACGTAATGTTTGAAACCATTGTATCAATATTTGATTGTTCTGACGGCAACAGGACATTTTCAATAGTGGAGCTATGGGTTAACTATGGATTAGACTATGGGGTGGGAGTAACAGAATGTAAATTTTCTCACATTTATATTTCAACAGAAATAGTTTCAGGATTGAGAAGAAACTAACCAAACGCTGGTCCTTACATGAAATGTTTACTTGCCCCAACTGAATTTTAGAAAAGTTTTGGTCTTGGAATTGTGAATATCAATGTACAAAGCTGAGTTATCAAGAGGGATTGAATCTGGGCTAAAATCCAACGGATATAGATTGGAATTTTTACTTATTTATACAGTGTATGGATTTGTCTGAGACAAATCCATACAGTCCCTGATAATGAAATCTCTGGCCAACTAATTTAAGGATACATTTCTGTACATTTCTACAGTATTTATTTAAATACAAAGTTTCAGCAAACAATGGTAAAAAATGTACAGTATATGTTCTCAAACAGTTTGAATTATTTGCACCTGGTCATCCCTGTCCTTGTCCACCTGGTTGCACCTGTCCTTGTCCACCTGGTTGCACCTGTCCTTGTCCACCTGGTCATCCCTCTCCTTGTCCACCTGGTCATCCCTGTTCTCGTCCACCAGGTCATCCCTGTCCTCGTCCACCTGGTCATCCCTGTCCTTGTCCACCTGGTTGTACCTGTCCTTGTCCACCTGGTCATCCCTGTCCTCGTCCACCTGGTCATCCCTGTCCTCATCCACCTGGTCATCCCTGTAATTGTCCACCTGGTTGTCCCTGTCCTTGTCCACCTGGTCATCCCTGCCCTTGTCCACTTGGTCATCCCTGTCCTCATCTACCTGGTCATCTCTGTCCTTGTCCACCAGGTCATCCCTGTCCTTGTCCATCTGGTCGTCTCTGCCATCTGGTTGTCCCTGTCCTTGTCCACCTGGTCATCCCTGTCCCTGCCCTGTTGGTTATCTGAACATGCATCATTATTGATGTTGCCTGAAAAGGTAATGTGCTGTTATAATCTGCACCTTGTAAAGCTGGAAGAGGAGAGGCCACCCCTTAGAGTCTTGCGTCTCTCTAGGTTTCTACCTAGATTCTGACCCTACTAGGGATTTTTTTCCTAGCCACTGTGCATCAATTTCTTGTTGTTGCTTGTTCTTTGTGGTTTTTGGCTGGGTATCTGCACAAGCACTCTGTGACAATGGCTGATGTAAAAAGGGCTTTATAAAATACATTTGATTGATTACTGTCTGTAGTCAAAGAGCCTCTGACGTCAGTGTCTGCTTTACTGTCTGAGTTGGATTACTAGGAAATTCTTCGAATTTATGATCTAAATTGGAATTGGCAGTCTTCTGTTGATGACAGATGTAAATGTTATTGAGAAATGTATCCAAATGTCCGAAACCACAACCTCCAGAGAGATCAAAGTTTAAAATGCAGTGTTTGCAAATAAACTATTTTCTGAAACCCCCCATTTTGGGCTGAATGTAATATGTTGTTTATATGCACATACTCTGTTAGTAGAATCACTATCACACCTCAGTTAGCCATGAAATTTTATGTTTGACATAGATTTTGGCACATACATGACAGTACAACATTTTTTGGAAACCCGTTTTGGCTCGGCAGCAACACTTACAACCAGTGGCCAAACATAGAACGCATCTTTAACTGACTTGATCTTAACTAATGTACGTATATCTAATTACTGTACTGCATGCATTTTACCAAACAAAGTTTCTGAACATTGTGCGGCGGCTGGAGTGGGAAATGTCAAAGTTAACCAAGACTTGCATTGTTTGAAATGACAGGATTAGGAAGTTTGATGGGCAGGGCTTTCTGTGTTTTTTATCATTGTGATTGGGTTAGGATTTCAATCTTTCCTGACACTAAATTGCCATTTTTCAATAATATATTTTTTAAATCATGAACATACTACAGGTTAATGGACTGTGACAATCCATGATTCTCAGAAGATTATCTGATTTAGGGAAAAGTACGATCTGGCAATAGATTGGTCCAGATTCAGGAACTAAATATATCTTACTTACCAAGGCAAAACTCAAACCACCTTCTTGTTCCAGATACTCTACTAAATAACATTATTTTGTTTTTGCTCCAACCGTTAATGAAAAAATGTTAAGTGCACCTAATGAAGTTTCCCTATTCAACAGCTACTGCTCAGTATATCTTCTTGTTGGTAGAACAGCTTGTGGGAGTCATTCAGCAAAACTAATTGACATGTTCCAGAGACTCTCTTGATTCAAACAGGGTTACTTAGAGGTTTTAAAATTGGGCCAGGGAACCTTTGGTGCAAACAACAGCCAGGTGCGATCGAGCCACATTGGTTATGAGAATTCTGCATACAATAAAATATTATGTAACATTCTTCAAGAGAAACAGCATCATTTTCTTCTTCTACATGTGTTAGAACATACAGCTTTAGATACAGTTTTGCCTAAAAATAATACATGTGCAAATAATAGCACACCAAATGGATGTGCGAAAAAAAATATCATTATTTTAAACAAGTGCAGAGTTTCACCTTAAGATTGGGGGTGGAGAATATTTTATATTTTGCGTAATGCGTTCTTATTATTGTGGGGGAACAACGTTTCCATCATTGGGAGGATACGTATCCTCTACCCCTCCCTGCTCCTACACACTTGCACTAGTGTGTAACATAACTGCAGGAATATTTGCAAATTTACTTGACAGCCAGAAGTGGGCTATGTGCATATATATGCCTCAAGTGTCATGTTTTAATTTAGCAATACTGCATGAGGGACGTGGTATATGGCCAATATGCCATGGCTAAAAGATTTTCTTAGTCGCAGCGCATTGTGGAGTTCTGGGACACAGCAATCAGGCGTGGTATATTGGCACTATATTACCACAAACCCGCGAGATGCCTTATTGTTATAATAAAACGGTTACCAATGCAATTAGAGCAGTGTGTGATCTGATGTCATGCCGGTAGTATACTGTCTCATATAAGCACATATTTACCATGGCTATCAGCTAATCAGTATTAGAACCACTTGGTTTATAACAGATAATAAGCCAGGCAACTAAATTAATAAAGATCATAAACCCTCTTATTCCTTCCTACCTGAAACACTTACAAAAACCTAATTTCCAATTGTCATAGTGTATGATAATGTTTGATATGGCTTCCCAAATATTTTGACTATATTGGGAAAAACTATTTTATCTGTTTCTTGGGAGTGAAAGCTTTTGGCACAAGCGCATCACAACCTTTGGTCGATATATTCATTACTGCAAGTCGATTCCAGTGGAACATTTATTTATACTAACATATTTCCTTTTTGGCTGGGGCCTGAGAGCCTAGGCTTTTAGTGGCATTTTAGAGCAGTCATTTTTATTGATATATTTACACAGGCAGCCGAATTCTGATGCGGTAATTTTGACAAACCAGCTCGGCTATTTTGCCTGAGCTCTCTTCAGCTTGTCTTGTTATTTATACTGGTAGAAACAATGGCTGTACTCTGGTTCAATCTAACCTAGTAGCCAAAGGTTGAAAAGGCATTTTACGTAAAGCACTTGAGACTATAAGTTTTTATCTGCAATCAGTCTATGATTATTCCCATAAACATCAGATGAAACCATATCGCTTGAACCAGACTGATATTTCCGTTCCACCATGGCTAGCATTGTATCGCTATGCGTTGTGCAGGCAGAACCTTGTAAAAGTCTCCACGTGTATATAACAATATCACAAGTTGGGATATTGTTTATAACTAGACAGCTGTTGACAAGGCCACTTACTGTCCAACTATGTAGACTGGGGTTTGTTTATAGCTGGACAGCTGTTTGTAGAGTTACAAGCTGGAAGTTGTCATTTCATGTAAAGAAGGTATGTGAACATTTAGATCAAACATATAAGTGTATAGAAGTAGTCAAAGCTGTATTATTTAGTGCCATTTATATATGTGCTATCTATAAACATGTTTGAGTTGATCTAGATGTTCACATACATTTTTGACCCCCGCCAATGAAATCTTTTGGTCCCCCACCATTTCTCAGGCCTTACTGTGCAATTTTTGACCTGACTTGGGTGAATGATGTGTCTTACTGTTGAGAACGGACATTTTCAAAATGACGTTGATTGGCACATGGAGACACCTAAAAAGTCCAATAGCATGTTTGCTTGCATACTTTTATACATTAACACATGCTCAGACATGTGTATGTATGGAAAATTCGCAACTCTGTATAACTCTGAAAGATCTAAATACATATCCCCATGAAACTGATTGACATCAATGGTTAGGCTAGCTCTATGGGTAAAACAGCAAAAGTGGGAGACAACATAATTGATGATGCCTTGTTTAAACAATGAAAAAACCTTTGGGATACAAACCTTTTGGGATTAATCTATTGTCAAGTCAAATGTATGCAGAAATACTGAAAATGCATAAGGGTTTACAGAGTCTTTCCTCATACCAAAGGGATGTGAAAGCAGTTTTTAATTTCTTCTGGTTTCTTGTTGACGGACGTTGTAGATCTTTTTAGCTTTATCAAGACCAAAATGAAACTTGTAATCAAAGAACCATGTCATTAGTTTTGAACAGGAACATAAATGCTTCGGACATGAGCTCACATCCTCCAAGTTTCATTTTGTATATTTTTTTACACCTCTATGGGAGGTGTATCATTTCATTACAACATGCATTTGCATTCGTATAATTTCTACATTTCAAAAGTCTCGTGCATTTGCCGTCTCTTACCCGTACATTGTTAAATTGTGTTTACCTTTAGAGTGAATGCGTCATCCCCCACAAAACCATAATGGGCTCATTGTTTGAGTCCCTGACAGGTATTCTGGCCTTGGTAACAGTAACTACCCTGTCAGTTATAGGACTCCCTGAGTTTGGCAGAGCGTGGATCTGAATATACTTCCTGGTCGACAGCTGCTGCACACAATGGACAATTTCAACACTTCAAAATGCTCATGATGATTTCTGCCCATTTTGCTTCAGAAGGATAAACCACGTCTGTTAGCATTCAGTGACCAAATGTGCCTTTTCTCCCTTGTTGGTTTTCTTGCTTGTTATCCAATGAGTCGTCAGAGCATTTTTTGTCGTATCAAATCTGAGATAGATCTGTTTGCTTCTGCTTTTGTGGCCAGATAATTCTGTGAAAACGTGGTTTTGTCTCTGAAGCTGATTTTGCTTGCCTTCCTGTCTCATAGGTCCTTCTACCTGTTCTTTCACATCTCCAGATTTCACTACCTCATACACTGACCCTGCTCGACTCTTGGGACTGCCTTGACTCAACGCGTTGATCTCTCCTGCTCGTGGTTCTTCTTCTGCTGCTCTGAAACTGTTGCCTTGTGTTGCCTTTGTTGAGCCTGTGTGTCAGACGGCCGTGTTGAACCGTGTTGGACCCCATCCCTCCCATCAAAACGGTTGGCGCAGCAGCTCTTATCATTGTGTCCGGAGAGGACCTAATCACCTTGCCTAACCCTCTCAAGCTCTACAGTTATCGGCCACAACATGTTAGGCAACAGCTGGAGCCCAAGCGTCAGGGAACCAGGTAGCATGGACCTTTAAGTGTCATTAAGACCACTGATGTTTTCCTATCGTATCACATGAGGTTGCTTGGTGTCATTTAGAATTGCATCATGCTTTCTTCCAAGGCTTTCGATGGACTAACACTGTTGAAATTGGCTCACCATCGGTCGGCATCTTGTACTCACTGGAAATGTCGCCAAGGTTGTCATATCATCCATGTGCGTTCTTATGGGTAGTGGATGTATTCTGAGACAAAACATTTCATCCCTTATGCCTATTCACAAATTTAGCAATACACATTACAGTAGTAGGCACAGATAACAGTGTCATTTTCTCTTTTGAAAGCAGGATAATGTTCTTCCATAACTGGTTCAAACAGATTAACCTGAGAGATGATAAGACTCAGGTACACCTATTTGTTCTGGAGATGTGCAAATAAGATTTGCAATTTGGCATCAGTGACATGACTAATTCCATCTCAACAACAATTGTTTTTGTAAGGGTTTCCACAACTGGTCTAGTGGAAACCAATCAATCAATAGTTTTACTTTACTTTGGCCCTCCTGCTGAAAACAGTTATTTAAATGTGCACTTAATTTCACAGCAATTTATATGATTTACTTCAATCTCAAATGCTTGTTGTCTCAAATAACTAAAATTGAGCAAACCACATGAAATGATTTGAACCAGAAAATGGCAGAGCATTTTCAACATGTTTTATCCTTGCCCGTCTGTCACTGTTAGTTGTCCTCGAGCAGGAGATCCCATCTGTGACAGATAAATAAAATGCATAAATAAAACAGTAAAATAAAAGGCCTAACTGGCCTAGGTGCATAAATATCTTGGTTAGGTTATTGTGACTTTTATGACCTATATGATTTTTCTGATTTTTCATGCTGCATTGGTCGATGGTGCTTTAAAATAGAACTGCTACATGGTTTTCTTGTCATTTTCTTGCAGTAGAATAGCCAACCTACATCTCAAATGTTTCTTTAAAACTCCTACGTCTTTCCTCTTTGCATGGTGTTTTACTGCAAGGTTTGTTTGTTGGTTTTTCATTGTCAAATTGCGGCTAATATAAACTATGAATGAGACAAGAGCATATTAGGTTGTGATTTAATTAAGTAAATGAGTCAGCTGTTGACTCATTTATATTGTGAGTCCAACAGTCCTTTGATAACTATGCTACTGTTTGAACTAAGTCATCAAACACATTTTTGATTCTTTATTTAATTACCTTTTGATACCTAAGTTTACATTTTCTGAGCATTTTCTAACTTATTGGAACATGAACGTGGCATCAACAGTACACTTGTCTAGTAGACAACTCTGAAACATTGATGATATGTAATATTCTACATGTCAGTGATAATATGATATGTAATCTTGTACATGTCAATGATGAGGTATGAATTCTTGTACATGTCAGTGTTGATATATAAATTATTGTACATGTCAATGATGAGGTATGAATTCTTGTACATGTCAGTGTTGATATATAAATTCTTGTACATGTCAATGAAGAGGTATGAATTCTTGTACATGTTAGTGGTGATATATAAATTATTGTACATGTCAATGATGAGGTATGAATTCTTGTACATGTCAGTGATGAGGTATGAATTCTTGTACATGTCAGTGGTGACATATAAATTATTGTACATGTCAGTGGTGAGGTATGAATTCTTTACATGTCAGTGATGAGGTATGAATTCTTGTACATGTCAGTGGTGACATATACATTATTGTACATGTCAATGATGAGGCATGAATTATTGTACATGTCAGTGGTGATATATAAATTCTTGTACATGTCAGTGATGAGGTATGAATTCTTGTACAAGTCAGTGGTGACATATAAATTATTGTACATGTCAAGGATGAGGTATGAATTCTTGTACATGTCAGTGGTGATATATAAATTATTGTACATGTCTATGATGAGGTATGTATTCATGCACATGTCAGTGGTGATATATAAATTATTGTACATGTCAGTGATGAGGTATGAATTCTTGTACATGTCAGTGGTGATATATAAATTATTGTACATGTCTATGATGAGGTATGAATTCATGTATATGTCAGTGATGAGGTATGAATTCATGTACATGTCTATGATGAGGTATGAATTCATGTACATGTCAGTGATGATATATGATTTATTGTAAATGTGGGTCTCAGCAGGTGTCAGTGGAAGATTGGGAGTACAGCCATTTTTGCACAGCATCTTGTTAAATCTTCAAATGTTCGATTGGTCCAAATTATTTCTGTTCTGATTTTATATTTGAATAGCTGTTGAGCAGGCTATGATTTCATACACTCTATCTAACTGGTTGGAGAAGTGGTCTTGTACCCTATCAGTGTCAAAGGTCACAATGTTTACTAATTGTTTTGCCACCACTGCTCTGTGTGAGTATCCATAGCAACGGACATGAGAAGGCTTTTAACTGATGTTGGCAAGCCTCTTTTCATCACTCTAAACTCCGACAAACAGCTGTAACATTTCTATCTAAAACAGTAGAAGCAGTAGATTTCCTTATTATAAGTCAAAAATAAATGTTCTAACAGTTAACATGTAACTGCTTCTGCAAGCCTCAGTAATGAAGAAACTTCACCATCTTACTATGTGTCACAGCATGTTTCATGTGAATTCATATAAAAAAGTAATGTCAGCTATTTAATAATGTATGGTTTATATATGGTCTCTCTTCATTGCCTTATATATGGTCTCTCTTCATTCTCTCTTCATGCATATTTGACCAATGTTTCTATTTCTGTGACAGAAGATGAGCACTTAAACCCTGGGGTTCCAGAGCTCACACACACACAAACACACACACACACACATTCACACACACACACACACACACTCCTATATGAAAAAATTAACAGTGAGAAACAGATTTCCAACCACTCACTTTCCTCATCAGATCAACTCTGATATTCATATTTCTCAGTATTTTCCTGGCATTAATTTTTCCCCAGGATATTCAGGTCTTATTTTCCATTTCCCCATATCTCATGTGTTTGGAACATGTGTGTGTGTACTCACGGTGTCTGTTCCCATACACACAGCTGGCCCACCCAGTCCCCTGGTAGGACTGTGTCATCAGTCTGGTCAAGGCTTTTCCATGATCAATGATCATCTTGATCAATATGACTACTCACAGCTGGCCACCCCGCCCTCAACACGCACACACAAACGCACGTGCACACACACACACACACACACACAGACACTCACAAACATTCACATTCCAGTCACTTAGCAGATACTCTTATCCAGAGCAATTTATAGGAACCTTGACGGCTCTGATTCTATCTCGCAACATTACGTAGATGCTTTAAACGCTAGGCTCTGTCGCTCGATGTACTCTGAACCACCCACCCACACACACACACACACACACACTCTCTTTTCTCTTCCTTTTTTGTTCTCTCTACCTCTCTCTCTCTTTCTCACACACACACACACATACACACACACACACACACACACACACACAATTCATTTATATGCTGGATACGTTGTTTTTTACATGTAGTGTTGGATTTAGTATGGGTGAACAAGCTGTTGTTGTTTGAACTGTGTAAATGTGCTGTGGGAGTGTATTGTTTCATTGTGCTGTGAGTGCGTTGCGTTGTTTTACACTGAATGTGTTGTGGATACGTGTGTATAGTTGTGTAGTTGTGTTGTGACGTATGGCCTGGGCAGTATGGTTGCAGAGGGGTTGTTGTTGTGTAGGGTGCTGTGTGATCCCTGTAAGATACCTGAATACTGGATTATTGAGGCCGGGCACCAAGACACTGACCCACTAGACTACAATTACCACAATCAGAAACATCAATAGTCTCCTCCCTCTTGCTCCATCTATTGTCCCTCGCTCCTCCCTCCCTCTCTTCTCGTTCCTGCTCCGTCCATCCCCCCTTCTCCCTACCTCTCTCCTCCCAGCCGCTTCATCTATTGTCCCACTTCCTATCTAGATCTGTATTAATTAAGAACCTGTTGCAACATAATGTACAGACCAAACACTTGATTAAGGCGCTAAGTACACTCCTTAGGATGCTTCTTAGGATGGTCTTTAGGATGGTCCTTAGGATGCTCCCTAGTGCTAAAGGTGCTGCCTGTCTCCTGAGCTTATCGAAGGTGCTGAAGCACTTATCGAGTCCGACGAAAACATCAGTATACAAAAGCAATACTCCATTAGTCTGGCTGCTGTTTAATTGGTGGT
>JACXGI010008320.1:23404-34079 GCA_016801175.1 Esox masquinongy
GGGGGGGGGGGGGGGGGGGGGGGTCATGAGCCCCCCGTCCCCCCCAGTTCTACACCCCTGGTGCAGACCCAGAGACAGACAGGGAAAGACAGACAGGCAGAGAACAATACATTGACGAGGAGAGTAAGGATGAGAGGGTGATAATGTAAAGAGCACGGGAGAGAGAAACAGCATTAGCATACTCTTCTTGTCCACCAGTGTTAGTGTGTTGGGTCAGTTCCCAGGAAGTACACCCTCTACCCTGCAGACAGTGTGGCAGCTCCTAAAGATGCATTCTGGGATTTTTTTGGCTACTGGTAGTAGAAGTGACAGTGTTGAGCCGAAAAGGGTCCCGAAAAACCTTGGACAATGTCATGTGCCAATTTGAGCCCTGTGTCATCAAACCCATTGCTTTTGACCTTGGAATTTCATTGCTAGCTTGTGATTCTACTTTATGCCCATAATAAATTCTAGATTCTAGATTATGCACATTATAAACAATATATTACGCATCTAACCCAAAATGGGAGGATTAAAATTATATTATTTTCAGAATTTATTTTATTTGCGAAAGTCGTGGAATGCATGTTTAACTGATCAGCTTGGGATCCCCCCTCTCCTCCACTCTTTGTTACTCTCTCTCATTCACACACCAAACCCTGCTAGGGGCTTTTGGATTTTTAGTGATTTGAGAGAAACACCTGGTGTGGGGCTGGTTGGAATTGTAACCATTATGATTTCCGTTGGTGGTTTGCCAGATGGTAATTTGGTCGTTGGGTGATCATTAGAGTATAAGATCTGCTTCTGGAATAAATGGTGCTGTGGTGCTTTTTTTGGATTGACTTGAAAAAGTGAACACATATTTTGAAAGGGGTGTGGTATTAAGTGGTACGCAAACATCTGTATTTCCACTTGAGGAAAGTTACACGGTCTAATGTTCCTCCGTTTGTTAGAGTTGAAACGTTGGTGCCTGAGTTATCACGTCATGGTTAGCTTGTATCTGTGATTAAGAAAGTTCATCTAGACGGTGAGGCACCTTTGCAACGTGTTGTTTCTTTTAAGAGGCAAGTGCATTTGATTTTGAAAGAAAAAAGAAGCCGCCTTGTGACAGTTTTGATTATACATTTTTGCTTCTACTGTGACCATGAAATGCTTTGGTTGTGGGAGAGTGGAGCATTGGTGTGTCCAGGTCCTGATAATGGCTGTGGAGTGCCCACTGCCAGCTCTAGTGCTGGCACGGATGCTCCACCACTGCTGAGAAATAAAGCTGCTCAGGGATCAGGGGTGGGAAGTTAGAGGGGGGACATGGCTGAAAATGAACAGGGAGATCAGGAAAAGGAAAACGGCTGTCGAGCTGGAGCAGAATAATAAGGGAGTTCTGGGCAAAGGGAAAGTAGCTGGGGGAACTACGGTGACAATCGCTGAGTCAGTTCTGCATGGCGGAATTGAAGATGTGGGTAAGTCCGAACCAATCGAGGATGTATTGTCGTTTTTAACGTTCGGAGGAGTAAGATGAAATATGGGAAAGGTGTCTAGGTGTCTACTTATAAGACAAAGGTAGAGAAGGATAGTAGGGCTGGAGTTATAAAAGGGCTGCAGTAGGGCCGGAGTAAAAAAGGTGACAGAGATGTTAGAGGAAGCTTACTAATGATCACAGCAAAGGCGAGTCATCGGACAGGTCACAGCAAAGCAGCGAGAGTAGTGGGTTGGAAGTGGAGTGTGGTGTTGACAGGGAAGGTGACTATAACAGGACTATAATGTGACTGGACTTTTCCCTGTGCTGTTTGTGGACTTAGTTAAATATGAGATGTCAAAAACAGAGGGGGGAGGTCTGACTTGCCCTGAAATGTATAGACTGAAATAAGTTGTTACATGAGTAACGAGCAAGCTACATTCCCAAAACGATGAGGGGTCATTGAGGGGTCATAGTCAGTCAATCTTTCAGACAGTTTTTATCTCTGCCTTGGTTTATTTATTTCTGCCATGTGTGAGTTTAGGATTTCATCCTTGAACATACATGTGGCATGGGACATAAAAACAAAAATGAGTTAATTAACCGAAAAGGTATTGATGGATTTTGTATTTTAAGGAGAAACACCCAGTGATAAGGTGAGCAAGGTTATGTGTCAACTGGATTAGGGTGCCTACAGCTCAGCTGGAGGAGGCGTGGCTGTCATGTCTGATGAGGTTGAGGAGGTGGTTCAGGGGATGTTGTTGATAGTCAGAGCCGTATATGAAAACACCACTTCATGTTTGACTAATACGTATGCCCTGGTAGTGGCAGCTGAGAGGATGGGTTTTTTGACACTGTCCACTAGCCTTGATAAGCGTGACACTGAGGATAACTTATTCTTGGCAGGTGATTTGAATTTCACTGTGCAGGATTTATACCAGAACAATAAGGAACCTCAACATTTGTTAGCGCGCTTTGTTGAAACTGCGTTAAACGTTGTGATGGAAGCATGCTAACGCAACACCGCACACACGTGTCAAACTGAGAGACAACTCCATGTCTGGCCAGGTTAGACAGGTTTTATTGTCATCATTCTCAGATGTGTGAGCCCTGTGTGATGACCCCAGGTCCGGGGTCTTCTCTGATCATTGTTTAATTACTGAGGCAGTGTTTATTCGTTCTGTAAAACCCAAGAGTGCTTACAAGCACTTCAAAATGACATTTTTAATTGATGCTCACTCTAAGAAGTGTTTTAATGTTTTTTTTTTTCTGGGAGAGATCTCAGAATGCCAGAATGTCTCAGAATGCCAGAATGTCTCTGTCCGACAGTGGTAAACCAAAGGTAAAGCTCACTCAACAATTTTGTAATCAGCATGTGTGTCATGTGATCACAGAGTTTCACAGAAATAGGTGACTCATCAAAATGTTTCTTCTGTTTTGAGAAAGTCTCAGGCTGACCTAGACTGTCCTCTGTATCTGCAGGAACTGTATGTTGCACTGCAGGCTCTAGGAAATGGCGGTGCATCAGGCTGTGACAGGCTTCCTGTTTACTTTTTTTAAGCAATGTGTGGTGCTGGGGAAGCTGTATGATTTGGGGTGGAGGGAGAACTGTATGATTTGGGGTGGAGTGAGAACTGTATGCTGTGTGGTGAAGGGAGAACTGTATGTTGTGTGGTGGAGGGAGAACTGTATGTTGTGTGGTGGAGGGAGAACTGTATGTTGTGTGGTGGAGGGAGAACTGTATGTTGTGTGGTGGAGGGAGAACTGTATGTTGTGTGGTGGAGGGAGAACTGTATGTTGTGTGGTGAAGGGAGAACTGTATGGCGGAGGGGGAGGTGTATGTTGTGTGGTGCAGGGGAAGCTGTATGTTGTGTATTGGGGGGGAACTGTGTGTTGTGTGGTGGGGGGCAGGCTGTATGTTTTGTGGTGGAGGGGGAACTATATGGTGAAGGGAGAGTTCTATGTTGTGTGGTGGAGGGAGGACTATTGTCTGTGGATGTAATTAGTTGACTATGTAAAAAAAAAAATATGATAATATTTTTTGTAATTACATTTTGTTGATTTCTGAAATGGCAAATAATGACATTGTATGTACATGCTTTGAGGGTTTGGTCTAAAATATCTATATATATATATTTTTTTTTTTAAAAACTCAAACTTGTGTTCTCCTCCTGTCTCTCTCTCACACTTTCTCTCTTTTCACTCACTGTCTAGCAATCTCTGATTGTCTATCTCTGATTTTACAATTCCTGTCTTGCTGACTCTTTATGTGTGTGTTTGTGTGTGTGTGTGTGTGTGTGTGTGTGTCTACTACCCTCCCATGCATTCCTAAAGTGTGTGTAAGCTTGTTTTAGTGTTTTCACTAGATTGTATTTCTTGTCAGCTGGTTTCTCAGGTGGATTGGATCCTCAGGCTGCTCCTTAATGTTCTGGTGCTTTCTCTTTGACAGGGTTCCGCAGAGGCACCACAGAGCCATGATGGAGTATTGACTTCAAAGATAAGAGAACGTTCCCTGCACACACACATGAATGCACATGCGCGCACACACCATCTGCCAGCTAAGTGTGGATGTCTGCATGGTACAGAAGAAATGGCAAAAGCACAGCACCACGTCACTATGACTTTCATATTAATCTGCCAAACAAACGTTTTAATTGTAAAGCTTTTGTCAGTGTTTCTTTTTCTTATTTTTAATTCTAATGTTAGGATTTTTTTCTTTGCCTCATCACGTGAACCTCTAGCAGGTCAAAGTATTTTATTTGTCAAGTGCACCGAATAACATGCGTCATTCTGAACAATAAAATTATTTTGACACACGACATCTACGTAGTAATTAAGATATATATAAAGCAGAATAATAACAGAAAATACAAAATCTACATATTTAGGTCTGGGGGAGTTGAAGATGTGCTCTGAAGCACATCACGCCAAGCGTTTCTAGTTCTTACCTGACCATTTGCCCAAACAAGAAGTAATTGCTTCCACCTAGACGCTTGGAAGAGAACTTTTGGTACAGTTGCTTGACCTACCACAAAAAATTAGGAACGCGACACGGCAATGTGAACCGCCACATGTCCAGCAATTTTGAATTCTATGTTATTCATTTTGAATTCCAATATTTTGCCTTGACAGTCACACAGCTGTACTGAATTGCAATGACTATACTGCTAACCCTTCTAGAACAGTGTTTCTATTGGGCAAACAATTGATCCATTGGTCTAAAAAAATGACACAGAGTGCGACCTACAGTACTACCAGAATGTGTCCCACTGAAACTCTGATGAAACATGTTGCGACTGAAACGTTGTTTGGTGGAATGAAAACCCAGGTGTGATAAATACTGATACCCCACCTATCTGGCATTGTGGGGTGCGCCAGGCCTCAACAATGACTGAGCAGAGAAACCCACTGACTGTGATGGAGCTGGCCATATCCTGATTGACCAAAACGCTTTCATCAAAACTGCACTGGAAGAAATGACAAATTCTGCGAAACAATCGCAGAAATTCATGATTCCCAATGTGACTTTCACAGCTGTGATGGATTCATGAACTTCTTATAAGAAAATATCTTGTTCATTAGAAATCAAATTACAGACTCCTCCCTTGACAAAGTTTTCCAGAATTCAATAGTTGTGAGACTGCACAAAATTGCAGGGACCATGGATCAATGAAGACACTGATCCTGCATCTCTCTCTCTGGCCTCTAAACTTTGCAACTGGACACTATTCAACTAAACTACGGAAGTAGCTATTTTCTGTGCTTGGCCCTCCTATGTCATCATAATAGTAAATGGCTCCTCCAGATGTATACTAAGGTATTTAAAAAGGTAAGTAATAAAATGCCTCCTCATCATTTTCCAAAAATCAAGATCCAGAAACATTTTACAACAGTCAGCTCACAGTATATTGAATCTTGCATTCCTTTAAATAACAGAAGTCTCTCTGCAACTCGTTGCCTTCCTGAAAACAAATAATAAATGCAAAACTCTCCAATCTGGTTTTATACCACATTATAGTACTAAGATCACACTTGTGAAGGTGGTACAGTAAATTACTTTTGTAGGGCTACTTTCGGCAACATTACTCATCAGGTTCTTTTGAGAGATTGGGAACCCAGTCTTCACGGGCAAGATATTACCTAGACGGTCTCGCCTCCGGCAATTGAAAGTCATGTTTGGGCTTCTCCAAGGTCCTATTTTAGGTCCACTTTAGTTTTCACTATATATGCATCCACTTGATGAGATCACTCGTAATGCAGACGACTGTATACCCTGTATGTTATTGTATCAGACATTGGAAAGTAGATTGGTGGCCCAGGGTTGTTAAGTCGCTGCCTCTTGTGAACATGTTCTGCTGCAGTGTGTATTTGAATCCAACGTACTGCTCTTTAAACAAAAATACTCTTGTCTTTCACCCCTTTCCTGTCCAATAACGCATGAATCACAGTGGACCCTGATCTCTCTTTAACCCAACATATACAAATTATTTTAGGAGAAGCTTGTTGCCATCTCTGTTTGTTTGATAAATGAAGCATAAAAGCCAATTCACATTAATTTATTTTAATATTAGACTATCCTTTATCGGGATAAGACACTAAATCAACTTCAACTAGTGATAAATACAGCTGCTACTATCAACAACAGAAAATAATCATATTATTCCAGTACTAGCCTCTCTACACTGCATTCCAGTCAAGGCTAAAGCTGAGTTTAAGGTTTTACTGTTAACCTACAGAGCATTACACAGACTGGCTTCTACTTATCTCTCTGAATTGGTCCTGCCAATACTCCACTGTTTTGAAAATGTCTAAACAAACAGGTGGAAGCAGGGTATCCTCGTATAGATCTTTTATTTCTGGACCGTTCCATTTGAGAGATGTGGACTCAGGTTCAATTCCTTAGTGTTTACTGAAGAGTCATTCCTTCAGTAGATTCCATGGTTGAGTGTAATCTGGCCGAGGTGTGTGTAGATCAACGGCAAGACGGGATTGACAAACCACCCTTGCTGTGTCCGCCTGTTAGATTCCTTGCTCTCCGCTGGAACACTCTGCCTCAGACCCTGTTATGTGGGCTGAGTCACTGGCTTGATCCTGCTCTCCCATGCTATCTCTTAGAAGGTGCATCCGGTCATGCCAGACTTTTTTCACCATAGTTGACATGAGTGGGTTGCTGTAGAAATCTGAGTCACTGACGAGATCAGTCAGGCAAGTTTTGCGGTCAGAGAGGACTCTGTGGGCTATATTTGCCGCTGTCTCAGGGTAGTTAGTTAGTGATCCATTGATGGTCTTTTGGTTGTCAGGGGCCATGCTTGGCAAAGTGGGTGGGGCTATTTACAGCCTGGTTGTCCCGGGATATAATGGGAAACGGGCCACAGTGTCCTCTGCTCCAATCAGGATCCCTCTGGAGGATTGACATTTGGCTCCTCCACTCAGGATCCCTCTGGGAGACTTACATTTGGCTCTGGCTCCCTGTTTGAGCACTGTGGTCATTTTTTCAAGTTTCTTTGTGAAATGCCAACTGACATTAACATTTAATCCTGAGGAGTAAGTATTTTTGAACGGCTGTTCAAAAAGACTTACTCCTCAGGAGTAAATGTTAATGTCTATGTTAAAAGGTTACATAATAATTTTTCCTGCAGAGCATATACTGTACAAATAGCATGTTCATCTGAAATATTGGCAGTTACAAGGCATGGCCAACACACTGGAGAGCAGTTAATTTCAAACTTTGAACTATTGGTATGAAGTTGATGGTAATATTTACAGATCTTATACATTCTGTTGAATAGTTTAAATAATAAAAAACAGATGTACGATTTACACACAGTATACTAACCTAAAAATTAGTTTATTGAAATTCATTTGGTAAAATACAATTTTCACAGACACTAATGTGTTCAAAATGGAACGAGCATCTGAGGACTCTGTGGATTTGTTGTCTTTAGACCGGTACAATGTGATCTTGCTCTTATTGGTCATGGGTCTGTAAGCATGGCTTTTGTCAGAGACGGAGACAGTGGGGAGAGAGATACATTCATTAATAAACATTACAGGAATGGGTCCATATATGGGCAGGTACCAGGAGTACAGTCCACTCTGCTCGGTTCTACACCTATTCAGGAATTGACCAAACACAGTCGTGCAGGCACATCCTGAAGAGTTAAACAATGTAGCATCACTCGACCTGAGGGCTTCAGTCCATCGCATATCATACCCACATAAGGTGTGACTGTGTGTGTTTGACTCCTTTTTCTCTTTTAAACAAATTCCACCAACTCTTCAATTAACCTGGCAAAAGGGGGAATCATTTTCATTCACCCAACAAGCAATCGTGATTTTTCCTTCTCAGTATAACGGTTACCCTAGTTTGGACAGTGGTGGCATTTTTTTAATGCTAATTTGAGGCCTTGTTAGCTCTAATTTGTCCAGGGTGGGATAAGTACCAATAAGTGAGGTGGTGATAAATATTATGCATTTTTGTCGTTGTTAGCTCAGCTGCACAACAGTGACCCAAAAATGCAACTGCACACCATCAGTTAAACTGTGCAAGAGCCTCTCACTTGGCGACAGCCTTTTAAGGTTAAACCAGATAAGCATTATGTATTGACTAAGTCAGAGTGGCTCAGGTTTAGTAAAGGCTTCAAAGCCTTAGCAAACCATAAGCCTACTTGATGGAAATATTACTCATTGTTGCCCCCTGCTGGAAGGTATACAAGTTGATTCCTCCCATTCTGGGGACATGGGCAGTCTGGGAACAGGTACTAAGTCTCTGTTCTATCACCAACTCTCAATCTGTTCCTTTCCTCTTTTCGCTCCATCCCCTACTCCATCTACATTATGTCCCAACCCTGCTTTCTTTCTCCCTCCTTTCTCTTCCCTCTGTTTGGCTCTCTCCCTCCTCTCTTTTCCTCCCACTTTCACTGCCCCGACAGAAGGTGCCTATTCCTCTCAGATAACAACTGTGAATAGAATCCAAATTAGTTTCCAATGCCTCTGCCCCTCTCTTTCTCGCACTCTCTTCCTCCATCAATGATATTCTCTCCTCTCTTTCCTTCCTTGACTCTCCCTTTTGATGTTCTGCCTCTCTGTCTCTCTCCCCTCTCTCCCTCCCTCCATTTATTTCCCTCCCTCCATCTCTGTTCGCTCCTTTGCTTCGTTATTGATTGCAAATGCGTGTGCACACCCCCCCCCCGCCACTCATCCTCCCACACAGCTGCCCGCAGTGTATCAGCCTCCCCCTCCCTCTCTCTCCTCCTCTCTTGCTCCATCTTTTATTCTCTGTTGCTTTAATCCTCTTTCTGTTTTTCACATCCCATTACATTATTCTATCTCTTTCTCCCTCCGCTCTTTCTCACTTTCCCTCTCGTTATCTCTCCCTCCACTCATTCTCTCTTCCCCCTCGCTTTTCCTTTCTTGCAGTCCCTCTGCGTTCTCCCTCTCCTTCTCTTTCTATCCCTCTTTCTTCCTCTCACTCTGTGCTGTGGACATGGTACCAGGGAGCACTGCAGCAGAATTAATGTGTACTTTGAAGTTCCATCATTCTGCTTAGCTCCTGTGATGTCCACAAAATCACAACAAATAACTACGCATCCCGACAAATTCACCTACAAATCAAATACATCGGAACGTTTCAACCTCAACATGCAAATGTCGAAGAGATACTGCTTCATGGCAATTTTTTTCATTCATTGGCGACACAGTAAATTTTGCATGATTGCTATCGTCTATGCAGGCATGTTTGTGTGTTGATGTTTGTGTGTGCGTGCGTGCGTGTGTGTGCATGTGTGAGCATGTGCATTTGTTCATGTGTGGATCTGTGTGTGTATACTGTATGTGTGGGAGGGTAGGGGCTAGCTTGGCAGTCTAATTTTCAGAGGAAGGCTTGACTCAATTATTTGATGGCTCTGGGCTTGAACACAAAAAGAAGGATGGATATACGGTGCCTCCGCACACACACACACACACACACACACACACACACAGAAGTGCATACACCCCCGCTCCTCATGCACCTATGAACTGCTGTATGCTCCCTTGCATATCCATCCTTTCCATCCTCCATCTCTGTCTTTCATCATCTCTCTTCCAGGAACAAGTGGGAGGGAAGCCCCCCAGGTCCTCCCGGCACACTGGTCGATGGATGAGCAAAGATACCAAGGTCACCTTCACGCAGAAAGAGAACGAGAGAAGTGGGGAAGAGGGAGATAGAGGGACAGAGATAGAGGGACAGAAGGGGACAGAGATAGAGGGACAGAGGGGGAGAGAGGGACAGAGAAAGAGGGACAGAGGGGGAGAGAGGGACAGAGAAAGAGGGACAGAGCGGGAGAGAGGGACAGAGATAGAGGGACAGAGCGGGAGAGAGGGACAGAGATAGAGGGACCGAGGGGGAGAGAGGGACAGAGACGATGACAGAAAGGGAGATAGAGGGATAGAGGGAGAGTGAAGGGCAGAGATAGAGGGACAGAGGAAGAGGGACAGTGGGAGAGAGAGGGACAGGGATAGAGGGACAGTGATGGAGAGGGGGACAGAGATAGAGGGACACAGGGAGAGAGGGAGGGATAGTGATGTAGTGATGTAAGATATTGATAAGATGGGGGAAAGGAGGGAGAGGGGTTGTAATGGAGAGCGAGGGGAGGGAGGATGGTTGTTATAGTGAGGGAGGAGAGGAGGTGATGGAGGAAGGCTGTGATAGAGAGGGAAGGAGTGAGAGAAGAGGGGAGGGAGGAGGGCTGTGAACGAGAGGGAGGGGAAGCAGAAAGATAGAACATTAAATTGAGAAACATGAGTCAGAGTGGAAGGGAGAGGGAATTGGTGCTCCTGATGCGGAGCTAAACTGGAGGAGAGGAGAAACAGAGAGAGATGGAGCGAGTGAGGGACAGATAGAAAGCGAAACAGAGAGAGAGAGACAGTGGCGACCAAAGGTGCATACAAGGGAGTCATGAGTGTGTGTGATGGGGACAATGGACACTGATAGAAGGAAAGAGAGCAACGGGGAGAGCAAGTAGCAGCTGGAGTTAATATTCCTCCAATCTACACGGGAAGAATTCTGTGAGGGCTGGAGTTAATATTCCTCCAATCTACACGGGAAGACTTCTGTGAGGGCTGGAGTTAATATTCCTCCAATCTACACGGGAAGACTTCTGTGAGGGCTGGAGTTAATATTCCTCCAATCTACACGGGAAGACTTCTGTGAGGGCTGGAGTTAATATTCCTCCAATCTACACGGGAAGACTTCTGTGAGGG
>JACXGI010008321.1:0-20716 GCA_016801175.1 Esox masquinongy
CACTGTCACAGTCTCTCTAGTCTGGTGGTTAATGACTACTTACCTTATCTCACCACCGTAACAGTCTCTCTAGTCTGGTGGTGAATGACTACTTACTGTATCTCACCTCTTACATTTAGCAGGGGCGGCGCTAGAGGGTGGCTTGCGGTTGCTCAAGCAACCCCAGGAATTGGCAAAGCAACCCCAGTAAATTATAATGCTTTTTTTTGCAGACAAGTAGCAGTACAATATCGCAAAGCAACCACACACAGATGGGTAGAAACGCTTTTAGGGTTGCTGCTAGTGATGGGCAAACGAGGCTTCGTTAGTATTATTTTAGCAGCAGGATATGATGCTAGCAGCACTCAGATTTTCTTTATCACAATAAAAGCCATCATTGAACTATATCAGGCAATATAGCTAACAATCTAGTCTGTCAAAAAGAACAGACAAAAACAAAGTTGGAATGGACATTATACATAAAATGACAGACTAGATTGACAGACAAGATTGTTAACTATATGGCCTTATATAGTTTAATTTTTACAGTAGTCAAGCCTCAAACCCTTTTTTCTTCCTAATATTCTGGTACAGGTTGATCTTAGTTTCATCTGTCCAAAGAATGCTGTTCCAGAACTGGGCAGGCTTTTTTAGATGTTTATTTTGGCAAAGTCTAATCTGGTCTTTCTATTCTTGAGGCTTATGAATGGTTTGCACCCTCTGTATTTGCTCTTGTGAAGTCTTCTCTTTATGGTAGACTTGGATAATGATATGCCTACCTCCTGGAGTGTTCTTGGCTGGATGTTGTGAAGGGGTTTGTCTTTACCATAGAAAGGATCCTACGATCATCCACCACTGTTGTCTTCTGTGAATGTCCAGGCCTTTTTGTTTTGCAGAGCTCACCAGTGCATTATTTTTTTGAAAGAATTATGAAGGAATAGCCCACACCAGTCCATGAAACAGCTTTTGAGTCAATGACATTTATTTTGGTCCCTTGAATATGAGGGGCCTACATATTAAAGAGCTGTAATTCCTAAACCCTTCATCCAATTTGGATGTGAATACCCTCAAATTAAAGCTGAGAGACCTGCTTTTTAAGCCAATATTCATTTTAACTGTAACTTGAATATATGTTGGTAAACAGCCAAAATAAACTTGTGTC
The DNA here is from genome assembly GCA_016801175.1 of Esox masquinongy. Classification (NCBI taxonomy): domain Eukaryota; kingdom Metazoa; phylum Chordata; class Actinopteri; order Esociformes; family Esocidae; genus Esox; species Esox masquinongy. The sequence goes on from JACXGI010008321.1 coordinate 1,142, forward strand.
AGTGTCCAATTATTTCTGGACCTAACTGTATGTACAGTACATGAGATATTTAAGTTTTTTATTTTCAATAAATTGGCACAAATTCCAATCACATTCTTTCACTTTGCAATTATCTGGTATTGTGTTTATTTCAACAGCAAAACATTTATTAAATTAAACTAGGTCTATATGTCAGGTCCTGGCTGGGGTGTCTCTAGGCATCACTGTGCTCCACTTTTGATTGTCCCCAATTAGAGGCAGCTGTCCCACATTGACTCTAATTTGGGACCCTATTTAAGTTGTCATTTTTGTCGTTTGTGTTTGTGTTATGTGCTTCAGTTAGCAGTGTACCTCTCCTTATGTTTGTTGTTTTGGAAACCACAATAAAAAGAATGACTTCCTGCTATGTGCCTCTTGTCCTGCCAATCCCTGGCTAGGCTAGAGATGGGAAACCGAGGCTTCCTGAACCATTGAGGCTTGTTTAGGAAAAAAACGCTTCATTGCTCGAAGTTTTCCAATACAGTGAACAGCAGGGACATCTGCAGGACAAAATGTCATATGACATGTTTGATTTAGACGTATTGTATTTAAATTTTGTACTAACTGTAAAGCATTATTTGATCCTTAAAATCACTCCATTAGAACTATGCATTGTTGTTATTATTAAAAGGTGACAGTAATTTAAACCAAATATTAATAAAAACAAGAAACCAGGCAAGCCTAGTTCAGCCGGCCCGCAATAGAAAATGTTGCTACCTCGAGATTGGAACCGGGTCGCCCATGGGAAAAGCTGTGTCTGTACAACACCACGGAGCTGTACAGTTGCCAGGTGGCAGTATAGCCTCTTGTCTCTATCCTGAACAAATCCTCTTTTTCCACTGGCCGTTTTAATAGTTAATTGGCCATTCGTGAATGACATTGATACAGTTAAACTGACGAAGGTTTCTTACTAGGTTTACCTCCCCCACAAATAGTGGCTATGTATTGCGTTTGGCATTTGCTGTTTTAACACTTTTCATCGTCTGATTGTTCAGACCCATTTTCACTATCCTCGTTCTCCATAATCATTTATTCCACTTCTTTCGCCGTTTGGCCATTTCTTTTTTCTCAAAACAATTGCTTGTAGCAACTGAATGCGTCTTCAATGCAATCCAAGTGCATATTTACTTTATATGGAGCATGGTAATTGCGACACGCACTTCTCCCCCTGGCGTGCTCGCTCGCTCTTTCTCTCTCTTTTTGGGAGGGGGGTGACATGGATAGACTTCGCATTGGATTGGTTTATGTATTGTAGACTTCTAAACAACAGAAAAAGATCAAGTATAATTAGTCAGTGCTGCTGCTGAAATCCTGAAGGACTATAGGTGATCAATATTTGTGATCACGATTGCGGGGTTTCTGGTTCGCAAAAGTACACAAACGAGACGTTATTTGTAGCGGAATGTCGTTGTTCCCATAGAAAATAAATCAAGCCTCTAACTTCTACAGTTCTGGAGCAATAAATAAATATGTGTGACCTGGACGCCCAAGCGCGTCAGATAGAGTTTTTGTGATCGCGATTGTGGGGCTTCTGGTTGACGAAAGTACACAAATGAGACTTTGTTATTTGCAGCAAAATAACCCTATTAACGTGGAAGAAGAATGAAGCATCTAACTTCTACGGTTACGGAGCAGAGGTAGATCGACCTCAGAGGGTTTTAAATAATAGTTAATTAGCCATTCGTGAATGACATTGATACAGTTAAACTGACTAACGTTTCTTATTAGGTTTACCTCCACCAGAAATAGTGTCTATGTATTGCGTTTGCCACTGGCCATTTGAACAGCGTATTAGCCAGTAATAAGCTTTACCGGTATCTACTAACTTACTGGAATAGTCATAAGAATTGAGCAATTGCTAGCGAGTCTGCCAAAGCTATTTCATTTCATGGCATAAGAACGTATTTTTTTTTCTTTCATGGCAAAATAAATTTACTTTATTGTTTCATTCGTGAATTACATTTATACAATAACTATCAATAAAGGCGACGATAACTAAAAACACTTTCATCAAGTGAAAAGATGGAATCTACACGAAATAATTAATAAATGTCGTTGCCCTCAATAGATTCGAACTTAGGTCTTCCACATGAGAGGCACTATCTTTAACCACTACGCCACGGCATTACACACTTCAGCAGTCGCAAGACTCCATTGAGGATTGTGTTAAACTGACTAACGTTTCTTATTAAGTTTACCTCCACTACAAATAGTGTCTATGAACTGTATTGCTTTTGCCACTGGCCGTTTTAACAGCTTATTTATAGCTTATAGTGTTGCGGATAAATCTTTTCCACTTCTCAGATTCGAGGGTTGAGTCCACTTAATTCTAATTTCTCAATTATAAGTACTCCAGGAAACCAATACTTTAATTCTAATAGTTTATTACAAGCTTGTAGGTGATACACAAAGTACACTCAGGTGCACGTTCCTAGGTATGACAAAGAGACACACTTTGAGGGGCCCCTTATATTTTCTTCTAACATCTGGTTTTCATCTTAGTGCTTCAAATCCTAAGACTGTTGGACACCTAAGCTAAAGAATGCCCATATTTGGGCCTGGGGCCAAAAGGAGAACAAGGATTTGCTGGCAAGAGTTCTGACGGAGAGGGGGGCAAGCTATAGCTGAAGTCCTCACATTTATAACCACATGTTTCCCCAACTCCTAGACAGAGCAATGTAACCAGCCTGTATATTATATACACAAAACCTACATATTTAATAAACCTAATTTATGCAAATAGAATATATTTATGCATCCTTACAATATAATGTAAATGCATAATTAATTAATCTTCCACACCAGTAATATGCTTCCTAGTATCTACTAACTTCCTAGGAATAATCATAAGAATTGAGCTAGCGAGACTGAAGATGAACTATTCCATGCCAGACACAGTCGCAATATAACCATATACAGTTTCAGTCAGCAAAGTTTTTGTCAATACAGTATAATTCTCCCTGCGTACTTCGCTTCACCTGCAAGGAGATACGAACCCAGGACCTATAATTCACAAGTCTGCATCTCTAACCACTACACTATTTAACAAGGGGTAGTCAGTCACTCACTCACTCAGAAAGAGACATTTGCTCTTCTTAGCCGGCTCCGCTTACCCGGTCCAGCAAAAATGTATCGCCAAGGATTTGAACCTGTAACCTCTACATGCCAAAATATCTCTGACAAAAAGACAAAAAGAGTAAATGTACAGAAACCAACAAAGTAGTGTCATGACAGTTTTTCAAGCTTATATTCCTTCCCAACTGTACAGATTTCACCACTGCTTCTTGCAGAATGTACATACATGGAATAGTTGCCACCATGATGTAGCCTAAAGAATACAAGGTTGCATACAGACATAGATCCAGGAGACATAAGTAATCATAGAATGTCGGTTGCCCAGACAACTCACACACGACAGCTGGGGCATGTTACTATTGGTGGTTTTACTAACTCAGCTCTCCCAGTAAGGAATTGAGTCCTGTTCACCTCTATAATACATGGAGCCCCACTGCCGCTATTAAGATGTACCCCAAAAAGGGAGACTTCTTCTAGTGGTTTCTGCTTGGCCAAAGGCCTAGTCTTCCACACATAGATGGAGACTAGGAGCATTACTCAACTGACATTCCATTCATTACTGCCCCTGAACACAGATAGACACATCATGAGTTGCTGACAAGGAAAGGCAAGTCTTTTAGTATGCCTAATGTTTCATGCATACAGTGTACAAAGACCTAACAGAAAAACGAATAAATAGGATATAATAATAAATACATTTTCCACACTGTATAGACCTTTTTAGGCATGACAGATTGCAGAGGGCCTGGACACAGACCTTGGCCAATGTACTTTGGCAATTTGTATAATGACATCATAAATTACATTTAAAAACAATACAATTCCAGCCAATGGGTCCCCAACCAATGTTCTCGCATAGACTGTTCAAACAGTGTGGCCTTCAGTTACAAATATACACACATTAATACACCAGGGTTAGTTTTGGCACACTCTTTTGATTTAGACTAGTTTTAGTGATAAAAAATTTTAGTCAACATAGTGCCCTTATGTTTTATTCACATTTTAGTCCAATCACAAATTTTTGCCTCATTAACCTTTAGTAGCCTAAACATCACCATGTCAAATAAGGCTTACGGAACATAATGTCTCACTTATAATGTGGATATTGCCTACTATTAGGCCTATTTATTAACATTTTACACAGCGTTGTGCACAGTATTGTAGGGTTTGGTGGGCAGTGTCTCAAACCCACAACTGTTGGCTCTCCAGGTAGGCGCACTACCCACTGCTCCAAATAGGGATATCCCATTTGGAGGGGCAGCTAGTGGCCTTAGCAAGGTCCATACTGCATTGAAACTGAAATGTCCAAAATGTAATAAGCCAGTTGAAAATGCGTATTGCACATGCGTTATTGTACTTGGTCAGAGGGCAGGCAGTGGTCATACACAGGTGTTCTAAAATATGAAGGCAGAAAAACAGAAGAGGCCTGGCGGGAGTCGATGTCAGGGCAGGCAGGAGGTCATAAACAGACTAAAGGCACCGGTAGAGGAGGGCTAATCTGAAATCACAAACTCACAAAACAGAAACTGATCAAACACAGGTAGGCAGAGAAGATTATAAAGCTGGGAAGATAACAGGCTCAGCATGTCACAAAATACAAACAACACCTCACAAAGTGGAAGTGGCACAGGTCGACTATATATAGCATCTCACAAAAGTGAGTACACCCCTCACATATTTGTAAATATTTGATTATATATTTTCATGTGACAACACTGAAAATGTCCAAAAACTCTGCAGCAATGCTGGCAAAAATGTAATTGTCTGTCTTGTGTGTCATTAGCTGTGGCTATTGCACTTAAATTCTCATTCATGTATATATTTTCTCTTCAGCAAAGTTTGAAGTTCTTGGTCCAACTGATCCCATTGTTGCTGTGGCTGGTGTTGACATCATTCTGCCCTGTTACCTCAAACCCAACATCAGTGTTGAGGACATGACAGTGGACTGGTTGAACCTGGACTTCATAGACGAACATGTCTATCGTTACCAAAATGGAAGAAACATACAAGACAATCAGATTCCATCCTACAGAGGAAGAACATCACTGTTTAAAGAGGAACTGTGGAGAGGAAACACCTCATTAAAACTGACCAGGGTACAAGGGTCTGATGAGGGGCATTACAAATGCTTTATTAAGTCTAACAACTGGTATGATGATGTTAGTGTTCAATTCCTTGTTAAAGGTGAGATTAATTTTTTGTAAAAGTAATAATCTAACAAAATGTCAATGACATGCTCTAGTCCTTTGTATTAGTGTATGCATTATGTGTCTGTTGTCATCAGTTAACATCCAGTCTATCTGTATGTCTGTAGCTGTAGGATCCAGGCCAGTGGTGTCCATTGAAGGACACAGAGAGGGAGGGATGGGTCTGGTGTGTCAATCTGAAGGCTGGCACCCTGAACCTGATCTGGTGTGGCTGGACAGTAAAGGAGTCAGTCTCTCTGCTGGACCTCCTGAGATCCACAGAGACTTAAAGGGATTCTACACAGTCAAACAAAATGTCATTGTCCAGGAGACTGACACCAACCTCTTTACCTGTAAAGTCCTACAGAGAGATATCGATGAGGAGGTGGAGACAGAGGTTCACATCCCTAGTGAGTAACACAATATAATCAATGAGGAGGTGGAGACAGAGGTTCACATCCCTAGTGAGTAACACAATATAATCAATGAGGAGGTGGAGAAAGAGGTTCACATCCCAAGTGATTAATATAATCAATGAGGAGTTAGAGACAGAGATTCACATCCCTAGTGAGTAACACAATATAATCAATGAGGAGGTGGAGAAAGAGGTTCACATCCCTAGTGATTAATTCAATATAATCAATGAGGAGGTGGAGACAGAGGTTCACATCCCTAGTGAGTAACACAATATAATCAATGAGGAGGTGGAGACAGAGGTTCACATCTCTAGTGAGTAACACAATATAATCAATGAGGAGGTGGAGACAGAGGTTCACATCTCTAGTGAGTAATACAATATATTATTATTTAGGCGACATGAAACACTGGATATATGTTGATATTTTAATGTTTTAAAAGATTGTTGAGTGTGTATTTGTGTGTTAAGGTGAGTTGTTTGATGTCTAATGATTTGTGTGTTTAGGTGAGTTGTTTGATTACACAACTCCATGGAGGCAGTCCTTCATTGTGTTATGTTGCTTGGGAGTCATCACTGTGATTGGTTCCGTTCTGGCTGTCTACTGCACACATAAAGAGAAAGGTAATGGAGACGAGATTCATTTTTAATTGTTAATCATTTTAAGTAAACCTTTGATTTGCTTTGCAAAGCAGGAGACATTTGCACTTCATAGTGGTTAGTACGCTACACCTGCAAGTGATGACAACATTTAATTACCACTGGTACTATTTTAAAAAGTATTTAAAAACTGAATAATGGTGACATTTGTTACACAGCTAATCTTACATTCAAAACCACTGATCTTTTAACAGGCAATTATTGATCCAAAGTTTAACACAACATTATGCAATACTTCCAATTTAGAATAAAACAACAGAAAGTTAAAACTCTTTCCATATCCGTCATAACTGACTGTACTACATAAGAATGTCAGTTGTGTCCAGCTGAATGTTACTGTTTATCACACTGAGCTTTTTAGATACCAGTTTCAACAGTAGGTAAACGTATAATACAGTATACTGGGAAAAGTCCATTCAGTACAACAGTGTAGTACACAGAAACAGGATATGCACATTTGTATGTGTATAGTACATTTAGTGATGTGTTACATGTAAACAGAAAATTCACATTTGCATGTACAGTTTTACATAATTCTTACATATGAAATCATAGATAGCGAGCTAAAAATTGGCCACAAAATGACATCCATGAAAAAAAACCTGCAACAAAAATGAAAATATCTGCAGTAGCTCTCTAATAAACAATGCATTGTACCTCGTCAGGGTATGTAACACTACAAGTTCCCATTTTCTTGGAGAACATCCTGTCGCTCTTATTGGTCTGGCAAGAGATTTTCATCAACATCACATCTAATGTTTTCCCTTGTGATGCACCGGGGTAAAAATCTTGTAATATCTATTTCATTACTGTATCACCTGGCAGGTAATTTGGCAGTTTAGCAGACATCACACACATTCCATGTCATAGATTTTTATGGACTATACATGTATATCTGACAGATTTTGATTATTCAATGGATAATTTTGCATGTGATGGCTCACATGATGAAAACATTCATAGAAGTTGTGAAGAGTATGACAATTTCACTGAGAATCAACTCTTCAGTTTAGATCAGCAAGCCATGTATATGTAGGTATTGTGCCTATTGTAGACAATTGTACCTACGCTTTTGCACACCTGCCAAAACACACGCAATTTGTTTAAATGAATAAGAAATTCAACTTATTGTTTAAAAAAAAAAATCTCAGTTGAGAATTGTGCCAAAGCGATTAAGAAAAACTGTCACAGTAGTGAAAAATGATCACCTACTTGTGAAAATATTTGTATTGTTATGTGTTTACTCTAATGGTAGAACAGTTTTCATTCTGCAGGTGTGACCAAAGAGCAGCTATGTTAGTAGTGTTTACACTTACATGTTAGTAATTTAGCAGACTCTCTTATCCAAAGCAACTTACAGTAAGTGCATACATTTTGAAAGAGCTAGGTAAAACAACCACACAGTTTAGTAGTGAGTTCATTCTAACCAATTAATTAATTATCTGCAAATGGCAGTGCTGGAAAGAAGACCATACAAATAAACAGAAAACAGAAAAGTTAACAGAAAACAACAGGCAGAGGTACAGTAGTAGCAGTGGAACTATTTTAAGTACTCTATGAAAAGGTGAGTTTTCAAATGTTTTTTAAATATGGGTAGAGTAGGTTGACCACATTTTCAAACCCCTAAAACGGGGCCCTTAAGTGTACCACATCTTCATGCATGTGCACATGCATGCGCTTATGCACACATGTTGGTTATCGTGCGTGTTTGTGGTTGGTGGAGCAGGCCCTGTTTGTTACTGTTTTCACTGTCCTGTGTGTTTTTCCACTTTCTTGAGCTTTGACGAGAATAGTTGCTTTTCTAAGCAGTTATACGTAGTTGGTTGTTTGACTTCGACTGGTGTGTGGAAAAATTACATTATTATTATAATAATTATTATTTTAATTGTGGTGAAAACCAGGACAATTTGGTATTGAATGTCAAAAACCGGGACATTTTAGTGTTTTACAGATATTTGTGGGGACCCAGGACACCTAGCTTAAAACCGGGACAATCTCAGGCAAACCGGGATGTCTGGTCACCCTAACGTAGAGACTGCTATCCTAACCTCCAAGCGAAGCTGGTTGCATCATTGAGGTGCCAGCACAGAGAACAGATCTGATTGCAAGTATTGTGAACTGCCCTAAAGGGTGGGTGTCATGTGCAGAGCCTGAGAGGCCCAAATCAGTGCGGGTGGAAAGTATGTAGCCATAGTTCAGTGTTGAAGCCAGCAGATAGGTCAAGGAGGATGACAACAGAGGAGATAGTTAGTCTGGGAAGTGTGAGCTTCTGTTACATAGAAGACAGAGTTAGCCTTGGCAGTGTGAGCTTCTGTTACATAGAGGAGAGAGTTAGCCCAGGCAGTGTGAGCTTCTGTTACATAGAGGAGAGAGTTAGCCCAGGCAGTGTGAGCTTCTGTTACACAGAGGAGATAGTTAGCCCAGGCAGTGTGAGCTTCTGTTACATAAGAGTTAGCCTGAGCAGTGTGATGAGTTTCTGTTACATAGAGAGCGGTCTTGGTGGAATGGCCTGTTTTGAATCCTGACTGGTTGGGAGAGGAGACAGGAGATTGATCTGAGAGAGGTAAAAAGAGAGTTGGGTGGAGACTGCGCTCCAGTGTCTTGGAAGGAAAAGACCGGTGGGATGTTGGTCTGTTGGTTTTTATATCAGAGGGTTCAAGTTAGGGTTGCACGATATCGGAAATAACTAACATTGCAATATTTTGTTTTTCTGCAGTAAATATTGCGATATGAAAAACAGAGGATGTCTTCAGAAAGAGCTTTGGCTATCAACCTGACAGTCTATATCCTTCATTCTTCCCCAGCCCCATCCTCTACAATTAAAATTTATGAAACTTATGAAAATTGTTATATTTCAGGTTGCTAGAACAGGTTGCTAGGTAATAATATATAACAGTAATAGTATAGCAATAGCAACAGTAGTAAAATAGAATACGCAATTGGGCATCACTTACCAACTGCAAATGCAGTCTATGGCCAAAGCACTGCAATCTGGTCCACTTGTTCAGGGCAGCAGCCTTCACCGTGTTTGCGGCATTGTCTGTTGATATACAGACTAGACGACTCTCATCTAGGCCCCAATCAGCTAAAGCTTCTCTCATCCCTGTTGCGATGTTCTCACTTGTTTGATCCTCTGGGAAAAATGCAGTTTGCAAACAGCGACTTTTCAGGTGGAAGTCCTCATTAATAAAGTGTACGGTCAGACTTATGTAGGGCTCCGTTGTCCGGCTGGACCACAAGTCTGTTGTTGCTGTACAGTGGCGTCGTTAGGCCTGGGCGTCCGGGGCTGTAGCCCCGGATCTTTTATGAATAACCCCGGATCTCAAATTGACCAAAAAATAATAAAAATACAAAAATATCCACTGATCTATTAATCTATAAATCCGATCGCGCATCGTGACAATGTACAAGTGTAGACCGCTAGCGTATACATCGAAATTTTCTGCATGTATATTCAAAACCCTGAACTTTCTGTCCAGGGCGGTGCGGGTGTGTGGGCTAAGCCCCGAATGTATTGTGATCCTAGCGACGCCTCTGTTGCTGTATAATATTCCATTTGTGACAACTCTGTTTCAACTTGTGCCTTGCATTTTTCGTACAGCTCTGGGATGGCAACTTGAGAAAAATAGTTCCGTGATGGCATTACATACCGCTTGTCAAGCAAACGGATCATGTTTTTAAAACCCTCTTTGGTAACCGTGTTAATTGGTACCGTGTCTTTGGCGACGTGAAATGATATTGAATCTGTGATTTTTATCTGCCAGATTTGTGGTGCCGCCTTAAATGATCAAACAAATTGGTTGTGTTGCCTTGTGTTGTGGCAACAATTGCAAAACACTCTCGACAAAGTACCTGATTTTGGTCAACATCATCCTGTCTGTAGCTGAAATATTTCCATATAATTGACGATGCATTTCTTTTTGCAACCAAATTCTCAATTTCTGCCTTTTTTTGCCTGTTCCTCGCTCAACATTTCGTCACGCGCAAGCAGAGCCTGCATGTCAACCACGTGCAGCAACAAACTCTGTGTTTCACATAATAATAATTATAATTAACTGTGTATCCAATAACCCATATATCGGAGTAAATTACATTATATCAGACAGATATAATGCTAGTTTTCCATTTGTAGACTGATATATGTTGACCTTACTAAATCGCATGTTCTGCGATGTGTCTATTGCGGATGCGTACATCGCAATGTCGATGCTGAAACGATATATTGTGCAGCCCTAGTGTATAGCACAATACAAACAGCATTTTATTTTATACATGAGACAACAGATAGGTACCACAGTAAAAAAGATTGGGTATCTTACTGTCTTACGTTACTGTAATAACTCCACTTAACTTCTGAGTACAGTAGATCAGCCAAGCACCAATGCACTGTTTTTGTGTCCTTTATCCAGATTACACACATGGCTGTGAGGATTTACTGGTTGACATGTTTCGAATGTTCTCACTGTCTTCTATCTACTCTGTACATTACAGGTGACCTCAGGAAGGAGAACGGTTAGTTGTGTCCTATTCCTGTACAAACATACACACATACATACACATGCACATAGAGTGAGGGAAAAACAAGTTTGATCCCCTGCTGATTTTGTATATTTGCCCACTGAAAAAGAAATGATCAGTCTATAATGTTAATGGTAGGTTTATTTGAACAGTAACAGACAGAGTAAGAACAAAAAAATCCAGAAAAAATGTTATAAATTGATTTGCATTTTAATGAGTGAAATAAGTATTTGATCCCCTTTCAATCAGAAAGATTTCTGGCTTCCAGGTGTCTTTTGAGGTAACAAGTTGAGATTAGGAGCACACTCTTAAAGGGAGTGCTCCTAATCTCAGCTTGTTACCTGTGTAAAAGACACCTGTCCACAGAAGCAATCAATCAATCAGATTCCAAACTCTCCACCATGGCCAAGACCAAAGAGCTGTTCAAGGTTGTCAGGGACAAGATTGTAGACCTACACAAGGCTGGAATGGGCTACAATACCATCGCCAAGCAGCTTGGTGAGAAGGTGACAACAGTTGGTGCAATTATTCGCAAATGGAAGAAACACAAAAGAACTGTCAATCTCCCTCAGTCTGGGGCTCCATGCAAGATCTCACCTCATGGAGTTGCAATGATCATGAGAACGGTGAGGAATCAGCCCAGAACTACAAGGGAGGATCTTGTCAATGATCTCAAGGCAGCTGGGACCATAATCACCAAGAAAACAAATGGTAACACACTATGCCGTGAAGGACTGAAATCCTGCAGCGCCCGCAAGGTCCCCCTGCTCAAGAAAGCACATGTACAGGCCCGTCTGAAGTTTGCCAATGAACATCTGAATGATTCAGAGGAGAACTGGGTGAAAGTGTTGTGGTCAGATGAGACCAAAATTGAGCTCTTTGGCATCAACTCAACTCGCCGTGTTTGGAGGAGGGGGAATGCTGCCTATGACCCTATAAGAACACCATCCCCACCATAAAACATGGAGGTGGAAACATTATGCTTTGGGGGTGTTTTTCTGCTAAGGGGACAGGACAACTATACCGCATCAAAGGGACAATGGATGGGTCCATGTACCTTTAAATCTTGGGTGACAACCTCCTTCCCTCAGCCAGGGCATTGAAAATGGGTCGTGGATGGGTATTCCCGCATGACAATGACCCAAAACACACGGCCAAGGCAACAAAGGAGTGGCTCAAGAAGTAGCACATTAAGGTCCTGGAGTGGCCTAGCCAGTCTCCAGACCTTAATCCCATAGAAAATTTGTCGTGGAAGTTGAAGGTTCGAGTTGCCAAACGTCAGCCTCGAAACCTTAATGACTTGGAGAAGATCTGCAAAGCGGAGTGGGACAAAATCCCTCCTGAGGTGTGTGCATATCTGGTGGCCAACTACAAGAAATGTCTGACCTCTTTGATTGCCAACAAGGGTTTTGCCACCAAGTACTAAGTCATGTTTTGCAGAGGGGTTGAATACTTATTTCACTCATTAAAATGCAAATCAATTTATAACATTTTTGACATGCGTTGTACTGGATTTTTTTGTTGTTATTCTGTCTCTCACTATTCAAATAAACCTATCATTAAAATTATAGACTGATAATTTATTTGTCAGTGGGTAAACGTACAAAATCAGCAGGGGATCAAATATTCTTTTCCCTCACTGTACATACATGTCTCTAACCCAGATTACTCACTAATAACTGTAAGGATTTACTAAACAGACTACATCTCCTGGTTGACATGTTTATAAAGTTCTCACTGTCTTCTATCTACTCTACATTACAGGTGACCTCAGGAGGGAGAACGGTTAGTATTGTCCTACTGTTACGATGGTTGAATAGTTAGTCTGGCACTTGTTACATTTCGGAGAGAAATAAGAGACAGGATGGTCCACTCCACTTTGGTCCGCCTGCAGCAGAACAGCACCAGCACGTCTGGCTTTAGCATCTGCCTCAAGTTTAAAAGGTTGCTCAATGTTCAGAGCAGCAAGAACAGGGGTACTACATAGGAGTGCTTTGGCTGTGTTAAAAGCAGTATGACAATCTGTAGACCAAACAAACGTTCTCGCAGGACTGAGCAAATCCATCAACGGAGCGACTACTGCAGAGAAGTTCTTACAGAAACTACGGTAGTAGCCAACCATTCCTAAGAAACGGCGTAGCTCTCGTCTGGTAGTAGGTTCAGGGAAGGTAGCAATAGCAGAGACCTTGGCATCAACAGGGCACACCTGACCCTGGCCAACCTGTTTGCCAAGATAAGTAACAGTGGCTTTCCCCAACTCACACTTTCCCAAATTCAGGGTCAGAGAAGCAGCTGCTAAACGTTCACACACTAGCCTTAGCATATGGTAATGATCTGTCCACTCAGTGTCCACTGTGACAGCATTGACCTTTCGATAGTTCGTACAACCTGGACATGCCATCAGGTTTAGGAACCAGGATGCACGGAGGACTCCAAGGACTTGAACTTGGCATAGCCAGGTCATTCTCCAACAAGTAATTTAACTTGTCCTTCATTATCTTCCGTTTGGAAGTGTTCACACGATATGCATGTTGCTTGATAGGGGCAGCGTTTCCCAGATTAATGTCATGTTCTAACACGTTTGTGCGTGTAAGAACATCACTAAAAAGACAATGAAAGCTGAGTAATAGCCTCACAATGTCATCTGTCTGTCCGCCGGTTAAATGACCCAGGCTAGACGAGAGAGACAGCAGCATTTCTGAATTGGGCAATCTAGCGCAATGCTGCTGAGTATTGTGCAACTCCAAACCATCTTCGTCAGCATCATTAACATGCCCGCCCACTATACCAGCAGAAGCAATAGAGGCTTCTCTGGACTGTCTATCTGGGTGATGAGTCTGGTATGGTATGTCTTTAACATAATGTGGCACAAACATATTTGGCGTTTTCTATCAGGGGTTTGTATCACGTAATCAGTTTCACTTAGTTTCTTTTCAATTACATAAGGACCAGAGAAACGTGCTGACAGTGAGGCTCCTGGTACAGGCAAAAACACAAGAACTTGGTCACCTGGCTGCAGAGAACGAGAAACAGCCTGTTTATCATAATATTGTTTCTTACGTCTCTGCGAGGAAGACAGCGCTTCCTTTGCCAGAGCACAGGCACCATGTAGGCGCTCACTAAAGTGACTAACATAGTCAAACACATTGTCTTTTGCACACAATGCTTGTGATAAAAACTGATCCTTAAGGACTTTCATAGATCCTCTTGACAGTGTGTTCCGAACACCAGTTCAGCCAAGCTGAACCCTAAGGATTCCTGTACCGTCTCACGGATAGCAAAAAAAACTAGAGGAACTCCCTCATCCCAATCCGTCTCTGATTCCAAACAATATTTACAGAGCATAGACTTCATTGTCTGATGCCACCATTTAAGCGCACCCTGGGACACTGGGTGATATGCGCTTGACACACGGTGCGTAATTGACAAGGATTTTAACACCTATTTGAAAAGCTTAGAAAGGAAATTTGTAACTTGATCACTTTGTACCACCTTAGGTAACCCAAATGTTGAAAATAATTTAATCAAGGCTTCACACACCACAGGAACAGTAATCCTACGCAGAGGAATGGCCTCCAGATATCTGGTGGCCACACACATAACCGTCAACAGAAACTGGTTACCACATTTTATTTTCAGTAATGGTCCAACACAATCAACAACCACATGTTCAAATGGTTCGCCTATGGGACAAAGAGGAGCGGGAGGAATAACCTGGTTTGGTTTTCCAGTTACCTGAAGGGTGTGGCATGTCTGACAGAACTGAGCCATATCTTGTTTTAAACCGGGCCAAAAGAAATGTCACAGCACCCGATCATAAGTCTTGGTGACTCCCAAATGACTGGACCACTGGTGATCAGGGTTGGGTAGGTTACTTTTTTAATGTAATCCATTACAGTTACAAGTTTCCTGTCCACATTTATAATCAGTAACGTAACTTTTTGATTACTCATACTCAGTAACGTAATCCAATAACCTCGATCTTCCAGAATCTGACTTTATCTGAACATAACCCAAAATCAAATGATGCTTAAGCCTGTTCTGTTATTTGTGTTTTATTCATGTTTTTAATTGATTAAAAACAATGTAGAAAAATAAATGGCAATTACTCAAAGGGTATTGACATTGTTGTATATAAAAATTAAGATATCCGTAGCTTTTCGCCCATAAAATTAAATCTGCAGTAGTCTGGTGATTTGTTGCACAATCAACATTGTCAAAATGTTGCAGAAACCCCCGGCATGCGAATGCACGTTTGCAATCGTGAACACCTGCATGGAAACAAGATTTACCCGCGCGAACGTAACCTGCGATTATTATGGCCACCAGTGATGGATTTTCAAAACGCAAATGAAAGAAATAAACTGTGATAATAAACCTGCACTCTTAGCTTAAAGTAAATGACGTCAGCAGCCAATGATAACCAAGGAACACAATTTTCAGAAATGCAAAGCAAGCAGAATCATATGGCCAACCTGTATGGACGGAGTTGATGTGGCCGCGTCAAATGCAAATGATCATCCTTTGGCAGAGTGCTTCCCAACACACCTTTTCTCCTCAAAAGTCGTGGTAAAACAAGGCAGCGCCATGTTACAGCTATCTAACAAATAGCTGCCTAATCTATTAAACAATTCCTGTAAAAGTTATTCGGTGCAACTCGTCCTGGCTGTGTTGTTCGGTGCATTTGACAAATAAAGCCTATTGCCTATCATTAGTCTGAGAATTATGCGTGGAGTAGATAACTAAATAACATTTTATATGACTTGGCTAATATTATCGAAGATATACTCTCTTTTTACCAGCCATCCAACCAATCAAAACCGGAGAAATTTAAACTAGCGCTTCCTCCGTCACTAAACTAGTTATGCGCGTCCACCTTTGCGTGCATGATGATCACACACAAAACTGAGGTGTGCAATTCATATTTTGGTTCAAATAACGATGTTTTTATAACATTAAATAATAAACTCAAACATACAACGTGTCATAATTATTTTGCACACCTATTCTTTTTCAATTGAAGTAAACCAAAAGTAATCATACATTTTTTCAAAAGTATATGTAATCCGATTACAATATATTTGTTGGTACACAGTTACTGTTTTTTGTAATCCGTTACTCCCCAACTCTGCTGGTGATCATGAGCGAGGGATAAAACATTTTATCGAAAGGCTTTAGGAGCCATTATTTGGGTTAGGGTTAGTGCTGTAATACTGTTTTAGTTTGCACCATCTATTTGCTTGCTCCTGTAGCTCTGCAAATTCAGCTAGTGTGTGAACCCTACCAACATAAAACACATTTACTAGATTAACCTAATGTTTGCTTACGTGCATTGAGTTGCCTTTCAGACTAGGGTTGCCACTTTCAATGTGGAAAAATAAGGGACACCTTGCCAGCGGCCCCAAGCCCAGGGGACACAAATGAAGCGGGTGTGACACGTTGCAAATGCGATCGAAGATTTGCTTTAAGTGATGTGATCACTAAGCTACAAAGAATGTGTAACTACTGCAGTTACTAAAGCTTTCAAATTTGATTGATAGTTGTGTATTTTGTTGGTATATAGCCTCAGCATGCCATGCGTGCAAATATTTGCTTTCCGTCCATCTTGCATTAGCTACTATTCTATGTTGATAAGTAGGACAAATGTGCCCGTCCACGGAAATAAAATAATGCGCTATACAAAATAACAGTGACTTGACTTTCCACCAAGTGGGATATTGATTAAATTTCTCTCACACATACACACACAGCTTGTGCGTGCGGAGGGTCCTATCTTCTCCTTACAGAACTGTCAACTTGTGTATCTGGGAGAACCGCACTGCTGATGTTACCGTGCGTCACATTGGCCAGTGGAGTTATCCGTATTAAACAGGGATCAGTGCCGTCTAGATTCCACTGGAATGATTGGGGTAAGGGTAGGTGGACATTTTTAAACTTAATACTAATCCAATAATATATTACTTGTACAACATGTTTGATAATTTAATCCTGATGCAATATAGCTGTTACATTTTGTCATTTTGGGGACTGAAAAATTATTAATGATTAGGGCGCAGCATTAGCCATGAATACATTACTGAAATTACAGTTGAGACTCTGTAGCGAACAGCAGTAATATTAAAAAGAAGCTGCAACAAGAGTTTGCAGTCTGTACTACTCAAAAATAACGTCTAAACACTGTTTATCTGAAAAACAGAAACTTGTCATCTTATAACCTTTGCTAGCATAGGGCTAATGTTAGCTAAATTAAGCTAAACACGTACCTTCATAATCAAACAGGTAACCTTCAACGAAGAACTTGTAGCCTTTATCAAGCTTTGGGACCACTTGTCAGCAAATCGTTCTACGTCGTTAAGTCGTATTGGTGGCAGATGTGAAAGGGACTGGGTGAACGCAGTAGCCATAATGATGTGCTGCTGGCAGTTAGCATTCCACTGCGACACCGGATGTAAACCCGCATCGCGGCAGAACGGAAGTTGTCCGATGTTACGTGAAATGGGCCTAAATGAAGGCTGGTGAAGGTTAGAAATGTTTTTTATTGTATTGAGTGGTAGAAGTAAAGAAATGTCTAACATATCCTTTGTTTGAACTACTTACTGAAAGTCAACCACCAACGACAGTGTCAGATTCCCACACATGCACCGTACCTGCACGATGTGTCACTGCTGAGGGCTGGGGGGCAGTGGATCAAACCACTGTGAGGCAAAGGGCGGGAGTGTCGTTTTAAAACTTTAACCTGCTATTAAGTGTCTATAATCAGCACAAGTGCTTTCATTGCATCTTGTTGCTATTATTGAAATTACATAGTTATGTTTACAGTGATATATTGGGGGGGACAAATCATAGTTTTCCCCAGGATGGGGGCTGTCCCCCCCGAGATTTCCGCCTATGTCTCATTGGGGAGGACCCCCAGACACCCGCTTCATTTGTGTCCCCTGGGCTTGGGGCCGCTGGCAAGTTGTCCCTTATTTTTCCACATTGAAGGTGGCAACTCTAGTCTGAAAGGCAACACAATGCACGTAGCAAACATTAGGTTAATCTAGTAAATGTGTTTTATGTTGATCTAATATGGATAACATGTTAATTATGTTCTCACTTTTTTCCAACTACTCTACAATTTACAGATAACCTCAAGAAGAATGGTGAGTAATAACGTATGTACATAAAGACACACACATACACATGACCACAGGTCAACTCAAACAGCGGTGTAAGTAATGTTTTAGTGTCTCTAACCCAGATTATGCAAGAACTGTAAGGATTTACGAAACACTTTATATTTACTAGTTGACATGTTTATGTTCTCAATGTCTTCTTTTTACTCTACATTACAGATGAAATCAAGAAATATATTTAGTTTACTGTATACATTGGGACATGTTGATTGCCTGACCCTACCTTAAACCTAACCTCAATAACATTTATGTCTAAACTCACCTGAATCTGTAATGTCTAATCCTAAGAAATACTAGCATTTGTAACAGAATTAAGCAAAAATACAGCTGTTCTGTGTTCAGTTGGTTTGGACAATGGAAATATATATGTAGATGGTATGGCAGAGTCTTCTAGCATTTTCCTGTTTTTGTATCCCATTTGCTGTGCTTGAATGTCCCGTGTATGGTCATCATTAGTGTGTAGTGCATTTAGTGTAGTGAACCCAAGGATTTCACAGACGCTCAGAACAAGTACTGACACCATAATCCTGGTTTAGTGTAGTTATAAGCACTTTCTTACAGGGATCACTGTGATTATATGGCTAACTGTGGAATTTGATACCCATTTGTTGGTATTTTTATTTTTTCTGAATCCCCGCATAGTAAACCAACAGACAATTGTACACAAAAAGATTAGCTAATTATTGACAACGTTCATACCCTGACACTGCCATGTGGAAAATAATGGTCTATGTGTTTAATTGATGTACAAGTCGTTTCCACTGTAGAATGTGAAAACAGAAAATATGTTTTTTTCACATAGATAACCACTGTGCTACCAGATCGCATTAGTGCATGGAGTGAAATATACTCCTCTGAAACTGCTTTCACTCTAGAGTGAGGCATTGATATTTGCCTTAGTATCCTTTCAAAATACTCACACAAATGCATGCGCAGACAGACAGCTATTTACTATTACTTTTTTCTTTTAAACGTCAATGTCTAATTAGTGACTGTTTATTGAATGGAAATAATTATGATTTTTTTTTTTATTTCACCCAAGCCTCTCTTTGCCCTTGAAATGTTCAGTCTGATGATGTTGGCTACCAGAAACATATTTGAGGAAATGTATGAATACACAGCCCTGATTGGCTGGTGAAAGGGTCATGAGTCCACCCATTGGTCAATTATTGAACATCAGATTTGGGCCAAAGCTTAAATCCCACTTAACAAGGCTAAAATTCCAGGCTGTTTTTCTCAACACAAAATTTTCATTGTTTTATATTGTACATCTACATAGTTTGAGGCTGGATTACACAACACAAATTTATACAGTAGTTTATGAAATCCTTCATCATTATGTTGCTAATTTTTATAACCAACAGATTCTTTATTTATATTTCAGATTTTGATGTCATCAGAAGACATGCAGGTCAGTGTGTTTCTCTCCACCATAGTTACTATGTGACTGTATTTATACTGACCTCTGGACCATCTGGTCTAAACTCATAAATACTCTACAATACAGAGTATTAACCCATCTTAACTA